>CABFVX010007332.1:0-31573 GCA_902151425.1 Timema shepardi
GGGATAGGGTGTAATGAGGTGGACTGAATATAACTGGCTCAAGATAGAGATAGAGTGTAATGAGGTGGACTGGATATAACTAACTCAAGAGAGATATGGTGTAATGAGGTGGACTGAATATAACTTGCTCAAGATAAAGATAGAGTGTAATGAGGTCGACTGGATATAACTGGCTAAAGATAGAGATAGAGTGTAATGAGGTGGACTGGATATAACTGGCTCAAGATAGAGATAGAGTGTAATGAGGTGGACTGGCTATAACTGGCTCAATATAGAGATAGGGTGTAATGAGGTGGACTGAATATAACTGGTTCAAGATAGAGATAGAGTGTAATGAGGTGGACTGGATATAACTGGCTCAAGATAGAGATAGAGTGTAATGAGGTGGACTGGATATAACTGGCTAAAGATAATGTTAGATGGCGTACTTTTTTAAGTGCGTCACTCAACCTTAGAGGTCCTAATGCCAGAGAGTAGGTAAGACTGGGTTTATATGCATGCATAGCGCACAGCTAGTAGTAACTAGTGTGTAGTATAGCGTACACAATTCACAAGAAAAATACATAGGATTATAATAAAACGTAGTATATAACGTCTGATTTAAATTGATTATATTTTATTAATATAAAATGCTCTAATCTCTTTTAATTGCTAGATAATGTCTTTAAAAATATCTCATTAAAGAGTTAGTTCGAAAAATGAAGTTAATTAAACGGTATTTTTGAAATCTAAAATTAAATAAATTTTAGTTTTGTTTGTCCTATTATATACAATTATATTCTTATTTGGTTTCAATTTTATTATTGACATGAATGTTTTAGTAGCCCTACTTCTCAATAACATAATTAATAATGTAATATCTCTCTTTTTTTTCTCTTCTAATACACAATCATTGTCATTTACGCTAAAACTAAGACAATTCATGAATAACACACAAATATGGGTACCACAAAGCAATACAAACATAAAAATGAACACAGAAACTTACTTTTGTGTATACTGGCGTTTAATTGATTATATTCTCTCGTAACATTCTCATTGGATTATTCATCTCAAGTCCAATAATTGCCTACACATAGAGTTTAGGAAGTTATAGTTAAATCAACTTTATGCATTGCACACTATTCACTATGTATCGACTGTAAACGCTATCATTGAAAATAATGTACCTATTTAAAAATCTTGCAACCCACCTCGGTGGCCGCGTGATCTAACCCGCTAATCTGGTTTTGGACTAGACTGATAAAGACGGGGAGATCAGTGTTTAATCCCGGTCGAGTGCATTGAGGTTGTTTTTCCTAAACAATTTTCTACTCTATCTACACGCAAATTTGGGTGCATTTACTATAAATTAAGCCTTTATAAACCCTAACCTATTGGTGTAATTAGTATATATGGATATAGCCTGAACAGGTAGTAAGTAAGACGTGGTGCTAAAAATATAGTTTTGCACACTGTGTTTCACGATTAGTTATCCGCCATGTATGAATATAAACCCAAACTAAGAAAGTAGTTTCCCCCAAACAGTTACGTATGGTTCAACAAATCACTCTCGAGTTAGACTGTATTGCGGGGTTTGGGATTCGAATACGATCGGGTGTATTGACGGTCTAGTTTACTCAATTATTGTACAATACACCTTTACGCAAATGCAGATCCGTATATTTCTTCCATAATTATATCTTCCACATTCCAACTTTATTAACGTAACTGGTGACCTGGCGATCTAAGGATAAGGTGTAAGACTTATGTACTGGGGGTCCGGGGTTAAATCCTCGGTCCCGGCACAGATTTATCTGATTGCCAAACCCTTCCTTCACCTCTGACAAGACGTCTATTAACCACAACTTGTGAATGTGTAGAATGTCAGGCCTCCACCGTGGTTCGGATTCCACGTTAAACTGTAGATCCTCTATTTTATCTCACAATCACCCTACAATTACAAATTAGTGTAAATGTGTAAAACCCGAACAGGTAGTAAGACGCATTGCTAATAATAATAATAATAATAATAATAATAAACGTAACCAATGTATGCGTGTAGCTCAAACTAATATAAATTAATAAAAATTTGAAAACATAATAATCAAGGAGCGTTAATTTTTATATCAAAATGTTTTAATGTGGAATATAATATTTTAATATAAGTTATTTTATAATCATATATACTTTTTTTTAAGAAAATGTCAATTTGACTTAATGACGTAGAATAAATTTAAATTTCAATAATTTCTCATCTAATATGCAATAATTAATAATAAAATCGATTTAAAGACGAATATACATTGCATACTATATTGAAGAGTACCAAATTTATTACCAGGGCACTCCTTACCAACTGAACCAAGGCGAGGGTATGCATGCGATTGATTTCCGTACACGTCCAGCCAGGACCATAAGTCACGGTAATAAAGGAGATAGTGGTTTCACCATACCACGCCAGGTTCGTGCTATTCGTATATGTAGTATGAGGCGATGCCACACATTCCTCCTTAAGGGTCTTCATATTTGACACGGTAAGCAGGGCAACACATCCAACACCTATTAATTTACATTGCAGACTCGCCACTCAAAGAATGTTGGAAATATGTTTTTAATAAAACATTACTAATGTAGACCTTGGAGAAATATTTATACCTATACTCATTAATCACATTAATGCATTAAAACTTTAACAAGTGCGTGTAAAAGTGGTAAGGAAAGTGTTCAAACTAGTAAACACTTTTATTATTATTGCACTTGTTTGAAAAGATAATTATAGCGAATAAGGTCTATATTTAATTAAAACCTTAACTTGACTTTCAAATTGAAAAATCTTGTATTTAGTTTCCTCCCTTTATTGCGACCTGAGCTTACATCTATTTTTCTACGTATCCCGAGAGCTATTAATTTATAAGCACCGCGGTGCTTCTCTGTTTTTTTAATAACTACACCCAAGCAGCAAAACCTCGCCGCTAGCTTGTCAGTTGTTTGTAAAGCCGGCGCTTGTGTTTTGTTTAGCTTTAATCTATTCACAGACGAGCGTACACACCTAAAACTGTGATTATTAAAACATGTCTGATTTAATTTGTAGGCTATTTACAGGCAGCTTTACCTCAATTTTCTTACGAATGGACATTACTGATAGCTGGAATTTTTACTAGATCCACATTAAAATATTGATACATCAGTTCTGCTGCTTACGAAGTAAAGTAACCAAAGATCACAGAAGCAAGAAGGATTTTATGAATAAAATAGCGCAGGTGAAGAAAGCTTTTCATTAACAAGAATACATTACCAACTTCGACTAGCATAAATTTGTAAACAAAGAAAAGGTTCCTAAATTGATTGATATATATGTGTCTGGAACGTTGCGTTTTATGAATATGAAACATGGACCATTGATGCAACTGAAATTAAATGATTCTCAGCATTTGAAATGTGGTGCTACAGAAAAAAGTTGAAAACAATGGATGGAGATGGTATCAAATACAGAAGCACTAAGAAAAGCAGACACACAAAGGAAACTTCAGAAAGGTATACAACAAAGAAGAGTTAATAAGGTATGACATATAGTGAAACATAATAAATTGACGAAGATAAATAAAGGAGATGTGGAAGGTACAAATTTCAGAGTGAGACCAAGATTGAAGTATATGAAGCAAGTCCTTCAAGAAAATGAAGGTACACGTCCTAAATATTCAACGTTCCTAATTCCTAAAACACTAGAGCAATTAGTACATAGCCGTATAACCCCAACAGTTAGTAAGACATGGTACTCTCTCTCTATATATATATATATATCCTGACGTCATGAACCCAAAAAATAACTGGCTGCAGCTGATACACAATATCATGGATTACTTTATGTCTCATACTACCACTTACTTAAAATATTGCATAGATTAGACATAAATAAAAAATACACCACTATGATAAATAAGGGTTAATAATATCAGGTATCTATTTATATTTAATATTTCGATAAAGTGCATTTTAATTTTAGAATGTTGTATTCGTTTGGATTTAGGCGGAGGAGGGGAAGGCAAGTCCAGACACCCAAAAACACTATTCCCCAATTTTTATCTGTGTGCCAGATTGGCGAATTTTGTACAGGTGGGGCGGAAACAATTAGACAATCTATGGTGAGGAAAGTTATGGACCACATGCTGAGGTTTGTCTGACGTCCGGTAGAGCTCACCTGAGTGGCATTATCTTCAAAAAGTGAAAGAGTGTATTATGAAGTTTGCTTTTATTTAGCTAGTGAATATTTACTTTTCAATTAAAGTGTTAATTTTCAAGTTACTAATCGTTTTATTGTTTCGGCTCCACCTATATATGAGAGGAAAATAATATGTATGAAAATTAATTTAAAAATTTATTTATTATTATTATTATTATTAGCACCACGTCTTACTACCCGTTCGGGTTATACGCACTTGTTAATGTGTAATGGTAGGGTGAAGGTGAGATGAAATGGAGGACATACAGTTTAACGTGGAGTCCGAACCACGGTGGAGGCCTGGCATTTCCCACATTCACAAGATGTCTTGTCAAAAATTTAGTTGTTTAGTGACCTAACATAATATTCTTAATGTTGCATCAAACATACTAAAATATTTATTAAGGTAAAACCTCAACAAAATCCAGTAAATACTTATATTTTTTATTATTATTCCAAACTATATTTACTTTAGAAAAATGTTTGTTTGTAAATTGATTATAAATGGTTTCGCAACAAAAATACTATACGCTAAAAAAAATTCCAATCTCACTCAATAACCCTCAATACACTTAGAAGGCGACCACGGATCTATCGAGTGAATGATAATGCTTATCCTTCACGGGCAGAAAATTAAAGAAGGATTTACTATGGTAATATATTTTGTTTTACTTGGGTAGTATTTCAGCAATCTGATATCTTAGATCAGTCAGTAGCATATCTGTCTACTGGGCTAAGGGTCCCGGATTTGATTCCCAGAATGGTCGCTTTTTTCTTATCATTGGTGAAATGTGGGTCTACCCCCTTTACCAGTGATGAATTAATGACCGGGGACTGAATGTTGTGCGTGTCCTAGTTTTAAGTTAATTTCTAGGTCATATAAAACTATGCTAGGCTTAGCAAGCCGGTATTGGAAAAATATTTGATTTGAATAAAAAACTGAGCCAGACTACAGGCTGGAAAGATTATTGGATGTAAAATTATTCCATAAAGAACAGAGTAATAAAACACATCCATTATCGGATAATTGAAACAATTGTCTCACGACACAAATATTAATATTTATCTTAAAATAGCTTTGATTTTTTAAAATAATATTTGTAAATTGAGGAATCTTCCTGTAAGCAGAGAAAATTAATGTGGTAGCTAAACAGCTGCCATTAGTTTCGTGTTTATGTCATCTGTTATTGGAGTATTTACAATAGGTCATATCATCTCACCGATAGCGTATAATTATATGAGTAATACAGCTCGAACCAGAATAACCTGGAGTCTTCACTCAAAAACAGTTGTATAGACCCCAGTAAAACCATTAAACCATAGTAAAAATAAAAAAAAAACATATTACATTGAAACTCACTTCGGTAGCCGCATAATCACGGGCATCACTTAATAAATATAGACTAACAGCGACGGTAAGATCGGGGTTAGAATCCCAGACTGGACCTGATAGAGATAGGGGGACTGGATCAAACTAGCTCAAGATAGAGATACTTGTAGCATGTAATAAGGGGGACTGAATAAAACTAGCTCAAGATAGGGAAAGGGTGTAACGAGGGGGACTGGATAGAACTAGCTCAAGATAGGGATATATTTAAATGATGCAAATTGGATAGAGCTAGCTCAAGATAGGGGGATAGGGTGCAATTAGGTGAACTGGATATAGCTAGCTCAAGATAGAGATATTGTGTAATGAGGTGAACTCGATAGAGCTATATCAAGATATGGATAGGGTGTAGTGAGGTGAACTGGATACAATTAGCTCTAGATAGTGATAGGATTTAATGAAGTTGACTGGATAGGGCTTGTTCAAGTTAAGGATAGGGTGTAATGAGGTGAACGGGATAGAACTAGCTCAAGATAGGGGTAGGGTGTACTGAGGTGGACTGAATAGAACTAGCTTAGATGGGGATATTTTTAATGAGGTGGATTGGATATAAATAGCTCAAGAAAGGGATATTGTGTAATAAGGTGAACTGGATTTAACTAACTCATGATAGAGATAGAGTGTAATGAGGTGAGTGGGGTATAACTAGCTCAAGATGGGGATATATTTTAATGAGGTAGATTGGATAGAACTATCTCAAGAGAGGGATAGGCTTTAATGAGGTGCACTGGATATAACTATCTTAAGATAGATATAGGGTGTAGTTAGGTGAACTAGTTATAACTAGTACAAAATATAGATATAGTGTAATGAGGTTGACTGGATAGGGCTAGCTTAAGATATGGATAGGGTGTAATGAGGTGAACTGGATATAACTAGCTCAAAATAGAGATAAGGTGTAACGAGGGGGACTGGATATAACTAGCTCTAAATAGGGATAGGGTGTAATTATATGTACTGGAAAGAGCTAGCTCAAGATAGGAATAGGATGTTATAAGGTTGACTGGATAGGACTAGCTCAAGATAGGGATAGGTTATAATGAGGGGGAATTCTTAGAACTAGCTCAAGGTAGGGATATACTTTAATGAGGTGGGCTACACAGAACTAGCCCAAGAGAGAAATTGGTTGTAATGAGGTGGCCAGGATATGACTATCTCAAGATAAATATAGGTGGTAATGAGGTGGATTGGATTGAACTAGTTCAAAAAAGGGATATATTATAATGAGGTGGACGACATAGAACTATCTCATTATAGAGGTAGGGTGTAGTTAAGTGGACTGGAAAGAACTATCTAAAGATATAGATAGGGTATACTGAGGTGGAGTGGATAAAACTAGCTCAAGATAGGGACAGGTGGGCTAGTTTAGTAGGTGCTGTAGTGAGCTATCGAGTTCCTTGTGCCATAGATTAAGTCCTTAGCAGTCAAAATATAAACACCTACTCAAAAGTATTTGTTAATAAAACATTAATTATTACCCCCTGCGGGACGGGGCTTAAAATAGTCCCACAATAACCCTTGCTGGTCGTAAGAGGTGACTAAAAGGGGAAGCTTCTGTGCTGGACGAATCTCGTGCAGGACAAACCTATCCCATATCTTTACTTTCACCTCCTTTTTTACTCTTTTTTTCTCTTTTCTTCTTCTCCCTTCTCTCCCTCCTTCCTTATTCTCCATTCTCTTTCCTTCTTCTCCCTTCTATTACTTTCTTACTTCTTTCTTCCCTTCCCCCTGACATTCATTCTGCACGGAAGCCTTTGGCTTATCCGTTGACGACCTTGGCTACTAACCTGGCTCTTCTCGGACAATTACTGGATACCTCTGCAATTGAGCTCCTGATTGAAAGTGCGCCAGTTGTAATATCTTAGTAGAAGCGTCTTATGAATGACAATAAGCGGATAACCTACTTTGAGAAAAGATCGGTTGCATTCATGAGGGCCCCAACGTAATATTGGCACCTTCTTGCACCCAATTGCTGTGAGGACCTTTCTCCTGTCAATGCTCCATGCGAAGGTTGTCATGTCTAGCGTCCTGTGGGGTTTTCCGTAGGGAGGGTTAACAGGGCCACATGTGTTAGAACCAACTTGGATCACCCTGGGTCTACTATTCGAGTATTGTGCAGGCTGTGCCCCAAAAAGGCATGGCTACCTCCACTGTCTCAGCTGACACCGTACTGTCCACTAGCACCACACTGCCAAATTCTGCTGGCAACACATTGCCCGGTCCCTCGCAGGGTTGTAATATTAATAAGAGGTGGAAGTGGGTAAGGCCGTCCAGCCCTCAATTAGAAGAAACCCAACAGGTGGTGATGCCTCAGCCCCACCTCCTGGTAATGTCCCGAACGGACGATGGCGAGAACATGAAATGGGTAGGCCCATTTATCCTCGAAAGAGGGATAAATGGTGGAGCCAAGTCAACTGTTGCTATAAGAAAACTGCGTGATGGCACCATTTTCATTCAGACAACGTCTGTAATCCAATCAAGCAGAATCTTGGCTCTTGAAGAAATACCGTCGAGTAATACATCTCGTATACAGGTGAAGGTGGAACCCCACAGGTTACTCAATGTTTGCAAGGGGTGTGGTCACTTGCTATGACCTCGACTGCGTGAACATTAAGGACATCTTTGAGGATCTAGTCCTTCAGAATGTCACTGAAGTATACCGTATAGTAGTGAAAAAGAACGGCAGTGAAAGAAAGACTGATAAATATATCCTTACCTTTGTAGCTCCAACCCTTCCAAAGGAGGTCCTAGTGGGTTTCTACGTGCTCAGGATCCAGCCGTATATCCCTAACCCTCGGCGCTGTTTTCATGCCAGGAATTTGGGCATACTAAGCTGCGATGCCATGGTAACCCAACCGGTGCAGATTGCGGACAGGAGGTTCACGATACACCATGTGAGTCTCTTAAGTTTTGCGTTAAATGCAAGGATTCACACTCTGCTTGGTCTCAGGCCTGTCCGAATTGGAAGGTGGAGAAAAAAGTGCTGGGGATACAAACTGTAAAGAACCTACCATACAATCAAGCACGCAAAGAATACGTATCTAGCCAAGCCCCTGTATTTCAGAACTCTTACAGTCAGATTGTCGGTAAGAATATCAACTGCCCCAACTGCCATTGCGCAGTTAATCTCGCGACGACGTCAACGTAACCTGTGCCATTGGTTTCTGATTGAGACATCCGTTTTGATAACGCGCCAATTAAGTTGGCACCGAAATTGCTACAGGAGGTGAAACTGCTAGTGGGGTCGTCTCCCCCACCCATACCACCAAGGAGCCGTCCTCAAGAACCCCCCCAGTCCCACCTTGGGGTAACCCCCAAGCCCACTTCAGGGACTAACCCCAACCCCACCTTGGGGCACTCCTCCGAACCCTCTTCGGGAATACCCTTGGGCCCCCTAGGGCCCCCTAGGGGAACAAATGTACTTGAGACCTTTGTTGGTTCACCCACTCTGGTATCTGGGTCTTCGGAGGTTAGAGTGGGTGGTGGAACGGGTGAGGCAGCAAAGATGATTCCTGCTGGTGCCTCGAGGAAGGCCCAGCGAGGTGTCTCCAACATTAATACAATAAAAAAGTGTCAAGGGCTGTAAAAAAACCTTCATGCACAGATCCAACGCCTAAGTCTCTTCTGGAGAAACAAAAGCCTTTCTTGAAACGAGAGGTTCAGGAGAGGCTTGGCAAAGAAAGAGAGCCTAAATAGGTTCAATTTTTTTTTTATTTTCAAGAGATAGCGCCATAGATTGTGTGAATGAATAAATTTATATTTATACATAATGTCGCTACTACAATAGAATCGTAGGGGTTTCTATGCTCGTTTAGAAGAAATTAAACTACTAATTTCTTCCCTGCATTCTACCATCTTGTGTTTGCAGGAGACCCACTTCCATCGTACTGACAACCCGATGCTTCGTGGGTATGATGTATATCGTACCAACAAGCCATTATTTGATCGGGCTAGTGGAGGTGTGGCTATACTAGCACGAATCAATATTTATCACAAACATACTAATATTATATCTGATCTCTAAGTGATCGCTGTCCGAATCTCCGTTGCTATGGAAGTGACAGTGTGCTGCATCTACCTCCAACTAGGCGAACGTGTTTCAAAGAGGAGTCTAAACTCACTTTTTATACAACTTCCCGCCCCCTATTTTATCTTGGAAGATTTTAACGCGCATAACCTGGTGTGAGGATCTAATTTTACAGACGCTCACGGGAGGATGGTAGAGGATATTCTTGTCTCGGGAAACCTGGTGTTAATGAACTCAGGGACCCAGACACACTTTTCCATCTTTAATGGTGTATCCTCTGCCATCGACCTAGCTTTATATAGCTCTGGGATCACCTCTCACTTCCTTTGGGAGGTTCACTTATACCTATGGGCATAGATTATTTACCCATTCTGCTTTCACCAATTCAAGCTCCTCCTAGTACACCACGGATACCCCAGCGGGTTATCAAACGTACTGACTAGGATAAATTCCGTGAGATCGTCATATTTAAGGAGTGCAATTCTCCTGACGTCAATGTTAAGGCTGGGTATTTTACTTCGACGGTCATCACGGTGGCGAGGGCTTACATCCCTAAATCCTCGCCAAATACACGCCACCGTCCCGTTACCTGGAGGGACGAGGAGTGCCGGTTGGCTGTTTCAGACCGTTGAGGGGTCCTACGTCTCTTTCATCGACGTCCTTAGTTGGAGAATATGGATTCTTTCCGGATTCTAAGTACTCGAACTTTCCGCGTCATTCGAGAACGTAGAAGAAAGTGTTGCTTACAATTTCCGCTGCCACAACTAAGGTTTGGGATAATATCCGTAAATTAAGTAGTAGCATCAATTCCACTAATAATACACCTGCTCTCGTGTCTAACGGTTCACTTGTCTCCTCCCCTGTGGAGGTCGTCAATCTATTGGGCTGCTATTTCTTGCACTGCGAGCTACAATAACGATTTTGCAGTGCATAAGTGAAGCATCAAGCGCCATGCAATTGATTTTTATCGGAGTCTGGGGGTGGATTATAACTCCCCATTTTCCATAGATGAACTGAGCTACGCCTTGTCCCAGGCAGGCAGCACAGCCTACGGTTCAGACGACATTCATTACAAGATGTTGCGTCAGCTGCCCCCTGCCGGACAGGTATTTCCCTTGGACCTCTACAATAGTGTTTGGGAATCTCATCAGTTCCCATTACTATGGAGGCATGCAACCGTTATCCCTGTATATAAAAGTGGCAAGTATAAATTAGAGCCAAATAGTTATAGACCGATATGTTTTTCTAGTTGTGTATGTAAAATATTGGAAACAATAATTAATAAACAATTTATATGGTATTTAGAATCCCATAATCTGCTATCTAATTTTTAATGTGGTTTTCACCGTAACTGATTCACGGTGGACCACCTTGTCCGTCTAGAGACGGCTGTTCCTGACGCTTTTATCCATAAGCAGCATTTTCAGGCTGTTTTATTCAATCTGGAGAAAGCGTACAACAACACCTGGTGGTATGGCATTTTGAAAAAAAATTTTAAATTGGGGGTTTCGAGGGAACCTCCCTATTTTGATATCTATTTTTTTTTGTCGGATAGACATTTCCGGGTAAGGTTGAAGGACACCTTATCCGATGATTTGATTCAAGAAAATGGGGTCCTCAGGGTAGTATTTTGAACTGTATGTTGTTCGCTATAGCGATAAATAGCATTGTGGAAAACGTGCGATTACCTGTTCGTTCATGCCTTTTTGTGGATGACTACGCAATATATTACAGTTCGTCAAGTCTTCACAGGGCTGAACGTCAGATTCAATTCTCTGTCAACAATCTTTGGTCGTGGGCATCACGCAATAGCTTTCGCTTCTCTGCAGCCAAGACGACGGTTGTACACTTCCATAGATTACGTGGAATATAGCCATCCCCCAATATTTTAATGAACCATGTTGTATTTCCAGTCTCAGAAAGCGCAAGGTTTCTGGGAATTTTATTTTATTTTAAATTAACTTGGATCCCCCTCATCAAAGACCTGAAAGCGAGGCATATAAAAGAACTCAGCCTGATCAAAGTAGTTAGCGGCTGGTCCTGGGGTGCAGTAGGGAAACCATGATGCACCTATATAAGGCCTTGGTAAGATATAAACTAGAATACGGCAATTTTCTTTATGGATCAGCAAGACCTTCTACGTTAAAGATGCTAGATAGTGTCCACCATGCTGGCATACGACTGGCTACTGGTGCCTTTCGAACGAGTCAAGTCGTCATCATCTGTACCAACGCTGGTGAGCTCCCTAATCCTTAACGGCATTCCTATCTTCTGGAATCTTACGCGTCAAAACTACATTGCTTGCCAGAGCATGTTGCCTACCACCCTTTGTTTCATCCCCCTAACCGTGTCTTGATTAAACCAAATGGCGTAGTGCAAGGCCGGTTGGGATCCGTATACTATCGGTTTTCAACACGTGTGGGATAGTCCTGCAAAAGGATATCCCCACATACCCAGGTCGAGTTTCTCTCTGGAAGATACTCCTACCTCATTGCCATTTTGATCTTGCCAAGTTCCCTAAAGTGACCACTTCACACTTTGTTAATGAGAAGACCTTTAATCAACTCCTCTACACTCGCTTTCACGGATTTAAGCGTATCTACAATGATGGCTCTAAATCTGTAGCCTCCGTGGGATGTGCTTTTATTACGGAGGATTCAATTTTGAATTTGGTTTACCTGAAGAAACCAGTGTTTTTACGGCTGTATTGTATGCCATTTTTAAATCTTTGTGTTTTGTATACCAAAATTGTCACCGTTCTGTTCTCATCTGTATGAATTCCATGTGTTTTCTGTGGGCATTGTCCACTCTATACTCCTGGAATACCCTCGTGCAGATGATAGAATGTTTAATATTGGTTCATTAAGCACCCGGCTCACCTTTTTCTGGATTCCTGGTCACGCTGGTCTTTCAGGAAATTAACTGGCGGATCAGGCAGCCAAGGAGGCAGCACGCCTGCCTCCGGAGGTGAATATGGGTATGTCCATGGTTTTAGATCTAAAGGGTTATGTTCAGCGTGGGGTCTTACGCACCTGGCACAAGCAGTGGGTCTCGACCCCTGTTCAGAACAAGCTGCGGTCCATCAAGGACGGTGTATCGCCGTGGCCCTCTTCTATACAAAAGTCTAGAAGAGAGAAGGTCATCGTACCGAGACTCCGCGTCGAGCATACATTTCTAACCCACGGATTTTTAATAAGAGGGGATCCACCTCCAGTGTGTGCATTTTGCGATGCTCCCCTTAGTGTGTACCACATTTTGGTGGAATGTTGCAAGTATATACATAATTGACTGGCCTTTGATTTTAAAGGCGATCTTTGTTTTTTTATTACGGGACAGCGCTGAAGGAGTTATTTGTTTACTCCATTTTATACGCCAGGCGAATATTTTTAGTGCCGTTTGAATCACTTTCGTATAGTGATTCATCTGGATTTGATCTCACATTAAGACCTTTTTAACATTTAAATATGCTTTAATATGATTGTTTTGTTTTTTATTTAACAGACTATTATTTTAACATGATAGTCTATCTAGTCTTTTTAACTAAAATATTGTTTTTTTTTCTTTTTATTTCTTTTTAATGGAATGATACATCTGTGTTCTTTTTTTATCAGGTATTTCACTCAGTTTGTACTCTGAGACCATTTGAGCACTCCTATGGAGTGTCTCAAATGGGTAGTTTTCTCACATTGAGACCTATTCCTATTATATGGTATTTCACATTGTGTTTCAACCTTTTTATAGACAGGTTAATAACACTACTTTCTCCTATACAGATTTTACTATGTATTTATATTATGTTAAGGCCCTAATGACCTCATTGTGTCGATGGGCCTCTAAACACTACTACTACTACTACTACTACTACTACTAATAATAATAATAATAATAATAATTATTATTATTATTATTATTATTATTATTTGAGCGCTACTATCAGAGTATGAATGTCTATATGATAGAATTTTAAACCTGACCAGAACCAGAGGTGGCTAAATCATATAGCGATAAAAACGACATACGGACCAAATAATAACGTGATTTACATCAATCACGTTATTGGGCACGTGTATTAATTGTTGTTGTTGTAGAGTTACACTTGTTCTGGTTTTGTGTGTGTTGGGGGTAAAGGGGATCGTATCCCGGTTGAGTACTGAGAATATTTTACTTAAATTTTTATCCCCTCCCTCAATCCAACTGTGGAATAGATTTCTTATTATTTCTAACCTCCTAATACCCACCGCATCAGTGTATTTATATGTGGATAGCCTGAGTAAATATACCCTAGTAGGATGTGATGTAACAATAATTTGAAAATTATAATGCGCATATCTTCAAAATGATTAATTGTACAATAAATATCCTTCACAGTGTGGGTGGCATATTCATGAGGCTCTAATAGTACGAGTAGTATAATAGAATTCATGTGGATAGTAAAATGTATTGTAGAGTACATGTGGAGAGTAGAATGTATTGTAGAGTACATATGGAGAGTATGATGTATTGTAGATAACATGTGAAGAGTAGGATGTATTGTAGAGTACATGTGGAGAGTAAGATGTATTGTAGAGTACATGTGGAGATTATTATTATTATTATTAGCACCGCGTCTTACTACCCGTTCGGGTTATACGCACTTACGCTAATGTGTAATGGTAGGGTGATTGTGAGATGAAATGGAGGACCTACAGTTTAAAGTGGAATCCGAACCACGGTGGAGGCCTGGCATTCCTCACATTCACAAGATGTCTTGTCAGAGGTGAAGGAAGGGTTTGGTAATCAGATAAATCTTTGCCGGGACCGAGGATTGAACCCCGGCCGCTAGCATAGAAGTCTGACACCTTACCCCTAGACCGCCAGGTCACCGACAGTGGAGAGTAGGATGTATTGTAGAGTACATGTGGAGAGTATGATGTTTTGTAGATAACATGCGAAGAGTAGGATGTATTGTAGATAGCATGTGGAGAGTATGATGTATTGTAGAGTACATGTGGAGAGTATGATGTATTGTAGAGTATATGTGGAGAGTATGGTTTATTGTAGATAGCATGTGGAGAGTAAGGTGTATTGTAGATAACATGTGAAGAGTAGGATATATTGTAGATAGCATGTGGAGAGTATGATGTATTGTAGAGTACATGTGGAGAGTAAGATGTATTGTAGAGTACATGTGGAGAGTAAGATGTATTGTAGAGTACATGTGGAGAGTAGGCTATATTGTAGAGTACATGTGAAGAGTATGATGTATTGTAGATAGCATGTGGAGGTATGATGTATTGTAGAGTACATGTGGAGAGTATGGTTAATTGTAGATAGCATGTGAAGAGTATGATATATTGTAGATAACAGGTGAAGAGTAGGATATATTGTAGATAGCATGTGGAGAGTAAGATGTATTGTAGAGTACATGTGGAGAGTAAGATGTATTGTAGAGTACATATGGAGAGTAAGATGTATTTTTGAGTACATGTGGAGAGTATGATGTATTGTAAATTACAGGTGGAGAGTAAGATGTATTGTAGAGTACATATGGAGAGTATGATTTATTGTAGATAACATGTGGAGATTAGGATGTATTGTAGATAGTATGTGGAGAGTAAGATGTATTATAGAGTACATGTGAAGAGTATGATGTTTTGTAGATATCATGTGGAGAGTGGATGTATCATGCATAGGGATGGTAGTATATATCGTAGAAAGATCTCTTACATAAATATTATGTTAAGAAACCTAATGTATCCCAAATATTTATCAAATCATTTAGTATTCGTTGAAGTTGGGACGGCTCTAATCTCCCTTACCCAAGAATGATATTTGAATACGGCCCCAGCATGACTCGGTTCTAGACGCTTATTTGTGATATAGTAGTATATATTTATATTATTGATTTATCAGTAATATATACCATAATACTATCATTCAAATAATTTTAGAATCTATATTGAGTTTTTGAAATATTTATTCCATAACTAAAACCATGTTCAATAAAAAGCACAGAAGAACTAAAATATTTAACGAAATATTGTTCAGGGTGGATACTATAGGACCTCAACTAAGCTCACCTGGAGCTGATGAACCATAAAAAACCAACTGCCAGTGTGGTGTCTAGTATCAAACCCCAAGCTACCGGATCAGAGGCCTCCAAGACTATTTTTTTACTTAATCCTTTTATACATTTATTGTCTTGTTTTTGAACAAACTCTGACCACGCTGTGATAAGGCTTACAGTCAGAAATCTAAAAGTTTTTCATATCAAAATTGATACAAGAAGCCGCCATTTTGTTTTTATGTTCGCGTGTCACCGTGAGTGGACGTGACCGTATCCAGGACGTGATATAAACTTCCTGACTCTGATCTGGGGCTAAGATAGCGTATAGTGGATCTCAACAGACCTACCCATTTAGAGATCAAACATATTATACAGGGCGTCTAAGAAAATTGAAATAATTAAATAGATATCATAGAATTTTTTTAATAGAAATAACCATTTGTAAGAAGATTTAGCACTGAAGTGTTGACAACGTAGTAGCTAGGTGTCAAAGGTGTATAGGCCTACAGTTAGGTGGGGAAGGGAATAAAATGACGCTGAATATTCTACATATATGGAGGGTAGTGTATATATAGTTTATTATAAAAAGGGGATGAAAATTTTGAAAAATGCACCTAAGGGTTTCTTTTTATTGTTTATACACCTAAGATAATATTTTTAACACCACATCTTACCGCCTGTTCAGGTTATACGTATATATACTGATTACGTTAGTGAGTTAAATAGGAGGAAGTTTGAATTTATAGAAAGTGAACATGAATGTGCGTGGATGGAAAGTGAAACACAATTTTGGATATATCAGCCTCAGTAAACCCTACCGGGATTCAAACCCCGATCGTCCTGGCCAGTCGGGTCTAACATGAGAATGATACCTTATACCATGCGGCCACAGAAGCAGGTTATGTGGTTCTTGTTTGAGGAGTTAACCTTGTTAAGTCATTGTACATAATGAAAATGTCTGTTTTAATATGATACAAAGAACAAAGAAAATTATTTTTCTCTTTGAATTTGATTTAGGGCAATTATTTAAATGGTGCTCGATAAAATAAATGAACAATATTCAGTTTCCTTGCTTATACATTGCCAACAAAAGTTTCATTACTAATTTTATTATAAATTTCAATATCTGTTATAATAAAAATCAGTTTAAATACGAAACCCACAAGCAATTGTGTGGCATATTTGACTCATTTGGATTGTTCTAGTGTAAACTATTATTTTAAAATACATAGAGACCAAGATAGTTCAGTCAAGTGTTATAAAACGACTTCTTGGATAATGGTAAGCTATAAACTATAAAGTATTGTAAATATTTAAGCTAAATAACAAAAATGGTTTCCTCTAAAATTCAAACACATATTTTTCAAGAACACTTTTAGTTACCTGTGCTAATCTCTGAGTCTTGATTGAGAAGTTAACCTTGTTAAAGTCCTTGTATCTAGGAAGGTTGTTCTCTCTTTCACCTGCGCTAATCTATGTGTCTTGGTTGAGAAGGTAACCTTATTATATTCTTGTATCTAGGAAGGTTGTTCTCTATATTACCTGCGCTAATCTATGTGTCTTGGTTGAGAAGTTAACCTTGTTGAGTCCTTGTACCTTGGAAGACTGTTCCCTATCTCACCTGCGCTAATCTCTGTGTCTTGGTTGAGAAGTTAACCTTGTTATGTCCTTGTACCTTGGAAGACTGTTCCCTATCATACCTGCGCTAATCTCTGTGTCTTGGTTGAGAAGTTAACCCCTAGCTAGGCGGACAGATGACAAGGATACAGAGGGCAGAGACAACACCAACGAAGATAAGCGCGCTGCGAGTTTATTGGCTTGATGAGGATTTATGGCAGTTTCACCCGCAACGACAGACCTTCTTTTTAGAAACCCTTTTTAGGAAATTCCTAGTAATAGCATGGATATGGAAGTCAACAATAGTCCATAGAACTGTTTTGATCCATGTTACAAGTGACTAACTTATTCTAATAATGTATTGATGGTAGTCCGTCATTGACAATACTTAAACTCTGTGCTAAAGCAAATGGATGCAACCTCTAAATGCCCATATATATATTGACTTAATTATACCTTATTCACTCTAAGCAATAGTCCAAATTAGTTTTAATAGTACCTTATCAGCACAACTATTATACAATATTAATAAGAAGCATGCTGTCCTTTAATATAAAATGTTTTCAATGTCGAATTATCTATTCACATTATTTTTGATTTTCATGGGAGTGTCAGACTTAAAGATTGTAAGACTTTTGGTTTAATATGGAAGAAAGACACTTCAAATAAACATATTCAAACCATGCTCTAGTCTATCTGAGTAGTAATTCGTGGATTCGGACAGTACCACATGATAAGGTGGGTGAATGAATATACGTCGAAAACAATCCTTGCAAAAAATCCGTTCTTCCCATACCTTTTGGGAAAAAACGACATTAAAGTTAAAGAGGGGTGATATGGCAACATTGTGCCTTAAATTTAATTTAGTGGCGATTAAACATAAACAAAAACTTCAAGGTCAGTATTGTGTAAGCAGTAATGAACTACACAAACGTAAAATACTGGGATATGGCAATGGCCATGGGATCATCTGACATCCATGCAGGTGCGGCTCTACGCTGATCGCTTCTCCGGAATACGTCATCCGAGCTTGAATGTGTTACTTACTTTATTTGTAACAGCTTTGTTGGAAGATAAGTCGAATAGAACCAACTCTATAAGTGGATGCAGGACGCTCACGCAAAGTACAAACAGGTGTTAAAGCAGTAATAACTGCCTTCCAGCAAAAGCTAGCGTGCAGACCCCATGGCGTAGTACAAGTTATGCACACGACACATAGGTCAGTTATGCAGGTTTTGCATGATAAGGGTTAGTATCGTTAACATTATGTAGCAACGCTGCATCTTTTACCTACTGATCTTCCTCACCAGGTACAGTTTTGCCAGCATGGTGCAGATCTGGACTTCATTGGGCACATTCTGTAGACTGATGAAGCCTGTTTAACACGAGAGGGAATGAATAACACCCATAAAAATCACCTGTGGGTAATTGCTAACCCGAACGACACTCGCATTCGTACGTATCAGCATCGATTCAGAGATAATGTATGGGCCGGCGTTGTTAAGGATGTGATTGTAGGCCTATATTTGCTATCTGGTCGTTGGGATTCAATATACAACGTGTAATACTATCGGTTTATCACACCGCTCTTTGGGTGTCGATCGTAAAAACTATGTGATCAATCACCCCGCATTGGGCGTCAATTGATTCACTAAGGATTAATTCCCTGATATTTGAACGTTGTGATGTTTTTATAGGTTGTATAAAGCTCCGTGATCGAGCGCCTATCATCACTGTACGGAAAAGATACCGTTTAATCAGCTGTCTATAGCTCCGTGTTCGAGCACTAATTAAATCGGTATATTAATATAATTAAAGAAAGAGAAATGTTGATGGCTGTTATTTCACACACAGTTTATTTATATTACACCAGTAAATTACTTGCACATATTTCAATTAAATGTTTCATATCACTGCAGACTTGTGATATTGATGTGACTTATATTATAATGTGTTAGACTGTGACTGACTTGTGCATGAGCGGTATCTCGGTGTTGATGTCTGGTCCCGGAGATGCCTTCAACATACGCACAATGGTTTATATATGACATACCCCTTGCCTTTCTCTCCCCTTTTCGAGCGTGTAAAATCCAACTAATAGAAAGAGTCCGGGCGACAGGTTTTGTGAAGGCTAGCTTCTTATTGGTATAGAGAAATGGCGTCTTCTGCCAAATACTATGAAGTGGTTCCCTTTAACAAGAATTGACGCAGTAGATATTTTAACAAGAAAGATGGTATAAAAAATATTTTAGGGGTGAAATCCTTTTCACCTTGTTTCTGAGAAGCGCATGTTTATTCATGGATGAATCTTAAAAGGATACTCTACCTATATTACTTTAAAGAAAAATTACCTTCATCCATGACTTTTTACATAATTTAGATTAATCCAAATCAATATCATTACAACCGTTGGTTCCTTGACACAGTCGTACCTGGAGATTACTTAAGTTGGCCCCCAACCCATTCAAAATGAATATTTAAATGTACCACCATTTTGCATCTATTTGGCACCGTTTTCTCCCAAGTATTACGTTTTGCACCCTAACCCCAGAGACTGTACAACTGTTTATGTTCATGGGGTCAAGTTAAGGGTAGCCCCCCTACTATCAAAATGTTGGATTTTTTTAAAGCCATCTTAAAAGTCCTGCTTTGCACCGTTTTGCACCCAAGTATGGCGTTTTAGACTTGAGTAGATTTGCAAGAAAAAATATTAAAAGGGAAAAAGGTATGGGAGGGGGCAAGTTATGCGTAGCCCCCCCCCCCAACACTCACTAATTAGGTGTTTTTTTAATGCCAAAATAAAAGTTCTGTTTTGCACCGTTTCGCACCCAAGTATGACGTTTTGCACCCTAAAAGATTAACGAGAAAAAAATATTTAAGACACAAAAGAATTAAGTCATTGGACCTTCCTAGTGGGGGAGCAACTGGTTTTGCGTGATACAATATTGTTTTTTTTAGTTACTAATGGGCACCCCAAATATTTTAAAAGCACACTTCCGAAACTCATAGAAGGGGAAGGGGGTGGTGAGAGGGGCTGTAATGTGTGGCGCAGGGGAGGGGAAATATCATGTTAGTTGTTACAACATTATTGATTGTAACTTCCATAGATTTTATGATTATATAAAAGTCCACAATAACTTAAATTAAAGCTTATAAATTTATCTACAATTTGGTCGACAGCATGTAATTAACTTATTATCTCCAGAAATATTAATAAACGATAACAAAATTCTATTATTCTTGGTGGTAGTAAGCAAATTAATGTTTTTAGATTTACTAACAGTAACAATTGTAATATTGTATTTAACTCTCTTTAGTTTGAGATATTTACGGCCTCCCTATCACAAACATCAAAGGGCCCAGAGGTGGCTCTCTATTCAGCAGCTATGAAAACATTAGATTGATATTCCCTCAGCAGATGTGCGCTTAACTTGTTTAGTGACATTATTGAATCGAAAAATGTCATACTTTAAAAATTACCTGTGTTTAACTCTAAACAAAAGCATTAGGAAAAATATTTTACATTCAAGGCTTACGAGAAATTAGGTGGTCTTGCAAAAACTTTGCTTTGGAAAGTAAGAAAATTAAAGTTGAAACATTTACTGAACCATATTTCTTATAGTAATTCACGAAAATATAGTGAATTTGCTCATGCATTTTCTATTCAGTGTAAATAGAAAAAATACACAATAAAAATATATAAACATTATTACTGTAAGTTATAATATTGTTTGTAAATGCTGTGTTATAATTCTAAGTCATCACAATGACCATCTTCATCATCATGGGAATAAAGAGTGCTACTGTTTTCACACTTCTGATACTCATCATTTGTACACAAACACATATCGGTGCACATAGATTTCTACGGCAACAGAAGCACAATTTGGAGAGACAGTTTGTTTTTCAAGAGCATGTTATGAGCTCTAATATTACTGAAGTTGCTGGTTGCATGTCTGTAATTTTCGGGACATAATAAACATTACTAGCTTCCCAACCATAACCCGGTTCAGGAGATGATAGGCCTATATTTGAATGATCAGTAAAATCATCGTTCCAAATTATGCACTGATAAAATATCCCCCAAAATAGATTTTTTTAGAGCAAATAACTTTGGTGGCATCTTTTCAGATTTAACTTTTTTTAATATGCTATATTCTCTCACTGTCGATGCTGTAGATAATGGCATATAAAGTTTGCAGAAAATTTTTTCTATTCCTTCTTCAACACACTCCCAACTTTCCTCTGCCTGAAAAACATTCTTTGATATCACAGCGAGTGAAGGCATGAAATCCTGGCAAAACGCTGGTTTTTTGTGGACCCATTACTAGATAGTTAATACATTGTAATAGAAGTAGAACCGTTAACGATGCTGGCTATTCTGTTGGTGGTGCAGGTATCAGTGAGGTAGCATGAACTGCGGTTATTGGCAAAGCTGTGGTTATATGAGAATTGAAGTCGGCGATTGTTGGAATATTTGAATTTCCACTCATGTCTTCACATACACATTGGGGTCATCTTGAAGATAAGCCCCTCTGATTTTGTGGAATGTGTTCCTTATAAACCATACCTTCATGTCGGTAATATCAGAGTGGCCCACAGAAGCTGGGGTGAAGTCAGGATAAGTTTTAAATTTCATAATCGATTTGGATGGCATAAAACAATCTTTAATAACATTTAAACAGTCAGGAAGGTATAGTGCACAACTTCCAGACGTTATCCACAATTGAAGAACTTGTATAATGTAATTTGCTTCTTTTCCCTGATAAATGGCCAGTGCTGTGGCATTTATAGTGTTTTTTTTCCATTAGCGGTATCTATAATGTATGCTGCGACAAATATAGATCGGCTCTAGACTATATTTGCAGGTAAATACAGTCCATTATTCCTGTAGATATAATCCATATCACACACTGCGATTTGATAATACTTTTGTTTATAGTCGCTTGATAAACTGCTATTCCTATCCCAACTTGTTGAGGCCTAATATGTATTGGTTTCATATTGTCAGTACATGAACGGTACACTTGTCTCTCTTTGTATATCATAGCCATAACAGTTTGGGAGATACTCCTGGCTGCTTTATTTACAGCGGTTGGTTTTCTTTCTGACGAAATTATTTCTTCTCTCCCACTAAAAAGCCATATAAAGAATGCATACACTTCACGTGGAATGAAGTCCTTAGGCGTGTACATTTTTCTTGTAAACTGCCATTGTTGAGTGTTATTTATTCACTTTCGGAGTAAAAGAGCTGCATCATAAAGACACCGCATGTTCACATCCGTATTATTACCACACTGATACATTCCATTGATAGAAACATCTCGTGTTTTTTTTAAAGAAGCTATTTCCGGTTATTTTCTTCGAGCTGGTCGGTGGAATTCAATATCACCAATGTTGTCAATGAGTATTTGCTTTATTTGTTTCCAAGATATTATAAGATAAACCATGTTGTTCATTGCCCGTATGTTTTCAAAAGTGGCTTGTATGACAGCCATATTTATAGCCCACTTTTGTAGACAGTCAAGAATGAGACTAGTAAATACCATTTCTGCTGCAGCTTCTGTTGTAGAGTCTTTACACGTAGTGTTCGTAGCCCGCGTTAGCATATTACTTACATTTTTGAGGCAATAGTACAAATCATTGATACATTGATGTCAATGTCTATTTTGGGAGTACTCGGGGGCAAAATTTCTTCTTTATCATACATAATTAAAATGAGTAATCTTTTTGGGATTTTTAAAATCACTGCTGCAACATATCCATTTTTGGCAACATGCTCCTCACTTGTTATATAAAAAAAAGTCCTAATATTTTTTTTAAAGGAAGAAAAACTAATACACTATAGCTCTTGTTGCTTATGAGACATCTTAATTTTAAAATTAATTTACTAGCTACAATCATAAATAGCTGAAACATCGTAAAAAATAAATTATATTTAGATATTCTTGGATATTTTATGTCAATTTCATGTTTGTGGCCATTTTATTATATACAACTGTTGTAGATAATTTAACTGTACTTAATGTGATACATTGTAGGCCTTTATATAATAAATATGAGGAAAGTTATAACCAAAAATGTTGTAACTGTAACGTTTATTGGCGTAAACGTTACAATATAAGAAGACTAAACGGGCAAAAGAACAATATTCTACCAAAACACCAAAGTAAACATGGGAACCAAATCACCATAATGCCCCGTTCACCGTAATTGATCTCGTCTCTCGCCGACAACCCCACCCCCCGGCGAACACTACATCCATGCCCGAGTGTTGTTGTTGAACTGAAGCGAGTGGAAGGCGTGTCGGACTGAGCGAAGTGTACACCCATTGCATCATGGGAAGAAAGGTTGACGAATGATGACCTTGTAACAAATATGTGAGGCTCTGGACGTTTCGCCGATGATGTAGAATGTTCTCCCGTGAATTCCTACCCCTTCCCTCTGCTCAATGTATATGTTCTACTCTGTTCTTTGTTTCCCCTTTGTTCCCCCTCCTCTCAGATAATAACTGATTATATACTGGTGCTTTCACTAAATATTTTCACTTCTTGAATTGACAGTGTCGTAAGACACATGCTAGGATAATGCTAAGGTACAAAATTCTATTTCGGCCGGTATACTTCTAAATTTCCTTTCGGACCTATACATATTTATTTAGGATTTAAATTGATCTTTATGATCTTAACATTTATCATGAATTGGGCTTATAGTTTTGTTTGTAATGACAAACAAAAATGTCCCCTCTGGACACACTGGCAATTATTACATTTAATTAATGGTACTTAAACTTTTTTACGTCATTGTTGGATAATGACAGGTTTTGTAGGAAAGGCATGCCCGACGCGGCTCATGACATTTTGGTAGACATGTTATTTATATTTTTGGATCCTTTTATAACCCATCAGGTTTTAAAAGCGAATATTGTTTTGTTTGAACGTGACCTTTTGTCGGTCGTCGACCAAAACTAGTATGGCTTTTGCCTAGGTTAAATAGGAGTTATTTGTAGCCCTTCTGGCTGTGTAATATTGATATTTGTATTGTTACTTAAATAGGGATGGTTCCCGGTTACACTAGGGTAATTTTGGATTGCGACAAAATTTGGCAATACTCTTCTAGTGTTATACTGTTAGCCTGTTGTGGCTTGAACGTTGTATTAGCGGGTGCCGCTCACATCCCATAAAGACCTTAGTTTTTGGGTATAGCTCATTATTTTCTTTGTACATATATATATTTATCTTTTTACCTATTTGTGTTAATCATATATATAATTTCAATTGCTATCTTTTCTAATAAGTATACATTTTCTATATGCTATCTTTTAATTTAACGAGTTATAGGTGTAACTTTTCAAAGGTTTCTCGGCCTCCCCCTTGCTTCCCACTTTGCTTTAAGTATATATATGTAACAAATAATAATTTTGGGAGAGTTCATGGAAGCAAAAAGGCCGTATAAGCCAGGGAGATAGGCTTATACACCTTATGTGTCCTATCAGCTCCTCTGCAATTTTTTTTATTCTTTTATTTTTTTGTATATGTGCACCAGCCCTTATCTATGAGAGGAGAAGGGCCTTGGTGTTACAACCCTTGGTGTTACAGAACAAGTAGTCGGATTTCCCCCTCTCGCTTCCCCGCACGGACTTCACCCCATGCATGAATTCTGGAAGTGGCAACAAGTATTTTTTAATCTTCGAGGCATCAGCTAATAAAAAAAAACACGCAATATTGTATCACAAATCTCTCACGGATTATAATATTTAACTAGTTGCTCACACCCTCAAATTAATAATGTCAATATGCCATCGTTTTCCACCTATCTAGCACCATTTTGCACCCAAGTTCTAAGCTTTACAAACCATCCCCAGATACGATACGACTGTTTATGTTTAGGGGGTGCCAAGTTAAGAGTATCCCCCCACTATACAAATGTTAGATATTTTTATATCGTCTTAAAAGTCCTGTTTTGCACCGTTTTACACCCAAATATGGCGTTTTTCACCCAAGTATGGCATTTTACACCCTAGTATTTTCCAAGGAAAAAAAATATTTAAAAGGAAAAATTTGGGGAGGGGGGTAGGTTAAACGTAGCCCCCCACTCCCTAATTGAAGTTTTTCTTAGAGCCAAAATAAAAGTCCTGTTTTGTACCCAAGTATGGAGTTTTGCACCCTAATAAATTAGCAAAAAAAAATATTTAAGATATAAAAAAAAGTCATTGGTTCTCCCTCCAGCCCCCACACCATAAAATTAAGAATGTAAATATCCCATAGTTTTGCATCTTAATAGTTTTTCAAGAAAGATAAATAAATTTAAAGTTAAAAAATGTTTGGTGCCAAGTAATGTGTAAACCCCCTAATTAAAAAAAAATGTTTTTGTAAACTCCACTTAAGTTTTCCTCGGGAAACAATAATTTTCTTAGTACAATAAAAACAGTTTTCACAAAAAAGAAATAATCAAACAACATTGACCAGACTATTTTTTTAATATTTAAAATTTTCAAAATGTATTTATTTTTTGTTAACTACCCTCAAAATTTTTATATTTGTTAAAAATAAATATATATTCTTATTTATCATGATAAACAATTAACAGATACCCATTTAAATAATATATTAAAACACCTTTTGAAAGATTTTGAATTTTCTCAAATTTTTCATATATAAGCTACCCTTAAATTAATATATTTTATAAAAATCAACCTACGTAAGTATTAATTCGTTTAAGATAATCCTAAATTGACAACATTGTCAAATCTATTTTCAAAAACCCACCATAGTGGCAGAATTGTCCAAGGCGTTAATTTCCTGCTAGACTGGCCTGCTGGAGATGGGAAGATCGATGTTCGAATACCAGTCGTGTCTACTGAGGGTATTTTTCCCTCAATGGTTTTCCACTCTCCTTCCACCAGTAAAGTAATTACCATAGAAGCGTATAAACTGAACAGGCAGTAAAACGCTGTGATTGATTTTTTCTCTTTTTTAAATTACAATTTTGCAAATATCAGTAATCATCACTACTATTAAATCAATTGTTTAAGAAAAGCCAATAATCATGAACTTTTTTTTATTGTAAATAACTTGCCAGATACCTATTTTGAGCAAACTCGTTAAAGCTATCTTCAAAACATTTCAAATTTTATAAAAAATCCAGTCTTTGGTAAACTACCCTTTGGTGAATATTTCCCTAAAAACCAGTGTAAATTTCTATTTGTCATGTTGAAAACTCCCCAAATTTTCATATTTAACCAAACTGCTAGAGCAATTTTTTAAAATCTTTTGACATTCCAGAAATGATTCTTCATTAAGCTGCACTGAAATGAATTTTTAGTCAAGTGTAAAGTGTTATTTGTCAGATCAAACACTAGCTAGATATAAAATTTAAACAAAACTGGTAGAGCCTTCTCTAAATATTTGTAATTTTCTAAATTCACTCTTAAGTAAACTACCATTAATAAAAGGATTTGTGTCAAAATAAATACAAACTTCCAAAGTATAGCCATTAAATATGAACAAAATCATTCAAACAATTTTATATCTGTGTTCAGAGACAGACAGAATTGTAAAATCCAATTATTTAATTCAGGGAAAAATAAAACGTTAAACTTTATCATAATCTCGAGGTTGAAAATTTACATGATTACAATCTCAGTACATTTAATAGTATTTCAAGCGTTTTAAAATCTTTTGAACAATACTATCTCGGATTCATTTGAACTCCCAAGCGCATTAATAACTTTGCCTTTAGCATGATCTTCATGATATGCAGACGACTGGCCAAACATATAGTCCATATTTAGTTTTTGTTTAGTATTTACTGCTTTATTGACAAAGCTCATACATTTTATTTGATCGAAAAGTTCTCATGATAATGTTGTTCCATAAACTTCAGAAGCTGCTGACTCTTCTGTTGCAGAAACAAATTTTGGAACAGCGAAAAATTGATAAACACTCTTACCTGATACCCCAATTGGAAGGCGATACACGTTTTAAGGTCCAGTGATATTGTTTATTTTTTTTACATCTCGGTGAATATTGAGGGAGACTTTTATTGTAAATACAATCTTCAAAGATTTTGCAATCTTCTGTCAACACATTATACGTTAATGATGGATAGACGAATTGTTAACATTGTATTGTGATATTGTCAGTATGACAGATGCTTTTCTATAATTTAATTTTTAAACATAAAAACTAACAGCCTAAACATCATCATAAGTTTCTTCCTATCAAGCTTTTTCAGAGGTGATTCAGAGGTTAAGAGACCTTGATCAGCAGAAGCACCTTTATCAGATAAATCGATCTCCTCTTCACTTGAAGAAGAAGACAACAGAATTGGAGTTGGAGTTCATTGATTGATTAATTAATCTCCTCCTCTTTCTTGCTTCTGAATTCTTTTTACACGTGCTTTTATCTTTTTAGCTTCGGATTACTTTTTGGTGAGTATTTTACCTATGCTTCCAATCTTACCAGGACGTCCTTTTTCTGGATGAGCAAGAAGAAATTCCTTGTCTTCCTGGATATGAATAATTCTTAGAACATCAGCATTTTCAATCAAAGAGATCTTCCAGTTTCTTCTGCCACTCTTCTCTTTGTTTCAACCCTTCTGAAAGTTTAGCTCTACTTTATAAGATTATACCTTCACTTACATGCACCTAAAATGTTGTAACAAACTCAAAACAAAACTATAACACAAATAATTCTACTACTTAAAGATAACATCGTGGACTCGTTTACGTATGAATAGAAACTCTTACTTACAAACACAACGATTAGATAGCTTGAGTGCGATGTTATTAGTAATGTAGTGACAATGTACCTTTGAGTCTACAATATTAAACTTACTGGCGGCCAACCAATGCTGTATGGAAATGAAAGGGGGAAGGGAAGGGGAAAGAGTGGTTGTAAGGGAAAGGGTAGGACGTGGGGTAGAAGAAATTGTGATGCAATGGTAACAAACAGTGCTGAGAACGGGGAGATCGAATAATGGTCGGGTGAACTGGTGTGGTTTTCCCTAAAAGGTTTTCCACTCTCCCTACAAGCAAATGTAGGCTCACTCCCTCTTAAATTCAACCTTCCCAATTCCTAGCCCATTAGCGTAATTAGTACTTAAGCGTGTAGCCCGAACGGTTATTATGACGTGGTGTTAAATAAAAAATCTCAGCTAAAGTTACACAAAAAGGATATCATTTTATATATTTTATGTTCGGTATTCACATTTAATTATTGTTCATTTAAAATTCAGTTTTATATATGTATATATTATATATTTACTTTATATCTATATAAATATATAATCATCTATATAAATCTAGATACATTCCTTAACCGAAAAATATGAAAAATAATTATTTTAAAATAAAGTTGATTGTATTCCTAACATAATGTTTAAAAAATTATAGTTACATTAAATAAACTAAAATTTATGTTATGTACACATTTTTAAAGAAAATATATAATATTCTAAACATAAAAGGTAGATTCATTTTAAATCAAGAAGTAAAAGGTATTGGGATTAATATTCTAGTAAAATGGGCCTCCAAGTATTTAGAAAGCATTCTTGCCAAAAATAAATTTCAAATTTGTTGTGTAACATGCTTACATGTAGAATATGTTCTTTTACTTGTATTTTTTTATTATCTATACTTTTTGTTTTTAAAAAAGTATTCTGTATACAAGTATCGAATTATTGTACTAGTGAAACGAATTTTTTTTTGGGTATTTACATTAAATGTAAATATATTGTAGGCATTTAATTTTCCTTAAATTAGGATATTAGACCTGCCATTATTTCTGGGTATAGATTAGTTTAATTTGTAAACTATTTTGTAAATAATATTAAAATAGAACCACAGCTGTAATTTTATTAGATATACAATTGTTAATACATGCGTATTAGTTTTTTTTTGACTTGTGCTGGGGAAGTTATTACATTTTTCTTTAAAATGTGAATAACATTGTGCATGGAAGGACTTTTAAATATCACTCCTACATAATTTTAAGATATTTCTAGTAAATTTGTTACCAGCAACATAATGTCCACTGTAGATAATTTTTTTATGGATGTAAATTTTGTTTGTATTTTTTTGTCAGGATTTATGGTGAAGTACAAGTTTTCTTTCAGTATTGTTTAGGACGGTATATATTGAGTTCTTTTACATTTATAAAGTTATTAGGGCGATATAGTTGTATTCTCAAACAAAGATGCTAGAATATTTAGTACTAGGGAGGGCCGCCTGTTTGGGTTAGAGGTCAAATTTCATGAATACCGATCCAGAAGTCCCGGGTGAGATCCCAGGTGGTTCTAAAAGCTACCTGTGGATCAGGGGGTCCAGAATGGGTTCAAACTCATCCTAGTGAAGAAAAATGAGGAGATAATTGAATAAATAAGTAGCGGTTCTAGTTTTAAAAACTGAACAGATGACACCATTTATCCTCAAATGTTGGCACTGTCATTGCAAATGGTGGTGGCTACTCGGTCGGTATAGTTAGTTTGTGGGTTCCTACAATGTTTCTTGGGGCATAGAATTGAAACATAGATTAAGTTTTGAGAGACAATAATATACAAATAATATTAAGTTATCGAAGTTACAAGAAACGAACCCACTTCGGTGGCGTAGTTGGTTAACACGCTTGTCGTGTTGAGCTTGACTGCTGAGGACGGGGAGATCGAGGTTCGAATCTCGGTCGGGTGAACTGGGGTGGTTTATCCTAAATGGTTTTCCACTCTCCCTCCACGCAAATGCGGGTTCACTTCCTCTAATTCAACCTTCCCAATTCCTAATCCATTAGAGCAATTAGTACTTAAAGCGTATAACCCGAATGTGTAGTAAGACGCGACGCCAAATAATAAAAATAATAAATAAAAGAAACGAGAACAGTAAAATGAAATATAAAACATTCTCACTATGGTAATTATTACTTGCCTATGACAGAATTTGACCAGATACCGCTCCATATTACGTAACATAAACATAGCCCCCGGCGAAGTAAAACTACGTCCGAGCCCTACCAATAAGCCCGGCTGAATAAAGGAACGGCCGGGATACAAACTAGTTCTATGATATGCCACCAACACACTGTACAAACTCGTAGAAGATAGTAAGTACCATGATCCAGAATATTCGTGGCCAGCCCGGTCACATTGCATCTATATTTTCTATCTCTTGTTGCATTGCTTTCCCCCTTCCTTATTCCATACTATGATGTTTATAGTTGAGCTGCAGTTTGAATATAAACTGGTGATTTTCCCCTTGTTCTTTACTCTTGTTTGGAGTCGCTCCGAAGACATTTCGTGTCTTAAATAATGTAAGCAAATTTATCTTTTCTATTTTGGATTAAATATTTTCTTTTTAAATTAAGTTTCTTTGTATCATGGATTACACTAACTTAAAATCAGTTTGTTTTATTGAAACTTTAGAATCTGTCAACACTCAGACATTAGGCCCTACCTGTTTTGAATATGGCTTCTTATGAAAATCATACTTTAATTTTGATATATTGTACGTTCCTTCAAAATGGCTCTAAATACTAATTGTAAAGACTTTATATTAGTACGAGTCTATATTTGGCAAATATTTGGGCTTTGCACTTTCTGAGACTACCGTTTACATATTTATGATAATAGTTTTGTAATGTTTGTTGCCAATACGTGACGACGTATGGACTTAAATTCTGAGAACAGAATATGTAAGCATATACTACATATTTAAAATCGATATCTTAGGGAACTTAGTTCAAATTAATTGCTATTTAATAGTTTGATTTTTTATAGTTTAATTTGATATATTATTGTTTATAATTAAAGTTGATAGTTTAGGAAGTCCTTCTGCATTTTTTGTTGTTAAAATGGAATGAATATATATAGCTAGATTGGTCATCTGTGTTAGTGATGCAATCTTGGTTTATTACATTTATTTGGGACTAGCAGCCCATCCCGGCTTCACACGGGCATAATAATATAATAAAAGAAAATACACAATGTTTTACAGTGAGTTTCTAAAAAAATAACATTCATTGAAAACAAAAAAATGAGATATTAATTTTTTTTGTGAATATATTTTCTTAAACTTCTTTTTGTATTTACATTGTTTTTTATATATTTTTTTATTATTTTTTATATATATTATTTTTCATTTTTCAATATTTTTTAAATTTATACTTATACTAATTGTTAAAAGGTCATAACCGCAAAACAAATGCCATTTAATTTATTTAGTAAGAGCCTCCCTGTAAACAATATTTGATGTGGTTTTATTTTGTGGTAGCAAAATAAATTGATTTTCAGGGGCTCCAACCCGCG
>CABFVX010007333.1:16961-31566 GCA_902151425.1 Timema shepardi
CCCCCCCCCCCCTTGTTGAGTTCCAACAGAATTAAACCTAGGTAGGTCGGGGAAATGGGCGGTGAGGAGTCACTTTCTTCAAGGTGTGGTTGTGTAGTATAACCTGAAGGTTAACAAGAGTGTAGATATCTGACCTATCTCGGTGCCGGTGGTGTAGTCGAACTTGTACATCTTGAGGTCCTCTCCCCCGCACACAAAGATGGTCTTGTCCGGGTGAAGAGAAGCAGAGTTGACCTGCGTGGGGACCGTGAACTCTCGTATCTTCTCCAGACTGGAACGACGACACAAACAATAACAGCCACAATCACTGGATATTCGCAAACTCAAGCTTCGAAACGGAAGGTATATATTTCTTTTTGACAAAATTGTATGTTTTACATGTCTTAGAGCTTTAATACTGATTATTAGTGGTTCAGAACCAATTACAATTATAGGATGAACTGAACATCCATGCCCCAGACCAGTAATTTAACACTTCAAACGAATGTACAAATGTTAACATTTAGTTACTATTTATATTATTTATTATGTTGATAACTTTTATCAAGATTTAAATTCAGAAAATTATTTCTTTAAGGAAAACCTCTTTTCACTTTTCAAGGTACATTTTATTTTAGCTTAGCAAACGTACTTGGAGCTCTTGTTCAGTTTTCAACATATTAGAAACATTCTAATCAAAATTCCATCTTCGAGAGGCACGTGTTTGTAAACAAGGGCTACCAATTTTTAAATTTCATCCCTCTACGTGTGGTAGATACCGCGCGACCCTCATGACAGACAAACAAACTCATCATTTTATTAATATATATGATATAAGGTACATTCCCTAAACTAGTACCTCAAGAAAGAAGTCAAAATGACGACAAGCGATGTCAACGTCCGAGATAAATAGTTTAAACACTTCCAGCGCCGGTATAATCCGCAGACCTGACATACTTTTCCTCGCAAAGTGATCGTGATGATTCCATTCCCCCTCGCATGGTTTGTTTACCTGAAGGCATCCCAGAAGCTGACGATGTTGCCGTGCGTCACCGTCAGAGTGGTCCCGTCTCTGGAGACCTCCAAGCTGCTTGGTATGGTGTTGAAGTCCAACTTTTGAGTCTCCTGGGGACGGGAAACAATTTGTTTCTCTTTAAACCTTTTTAGCGAGTCGGAAATTTACTTAGAAAAATTTAATTCTTACTGGTATCTAGAGAATAAAGAATTGATTATTTTAGCAGCGCGTCTTACTACCCATTCGGGTTAGACGCTCATATACTAATTACGCTAATGTGTTAGGGATGAGGCATATTTAATTTAGAGGAAGTGTCTCACATTTTCGTGGAGAGAGTGGAGGAAACTATTTAGTAAAAATCACCCTCAGTACACCCTACCAAGAATTTGAACCCCGACCTCCGCATCATCGGCAGTCCAGTCTTATTACGAGAGTGACTCCTTATAGCAGAGGCGTGCAAACATATGTTTCGATGTAGCCAAAGTTGCGAATAATGAGAAGTAGAATTTGCCACAGCGTGTAAATATTGAGAAATTAAGTTGCCCAATCAAACATTCGAGTATATTCAAAACAAACACTTTGACTACTCAGTCACAACTGACTCAGACGCAAATGATAAAAACTATTCAAATTGAAAGTGTAAGACATTTATTTGTGAGATTTGGCAGTCCTTTTGTCTGAAGGCAGAGATGAAACAGTGTTGGGAAACGGAGTAGTGGATGGATGCGTTACGTCAACGGCTCATTCCTATTCCGATGATATTCATGAGATATCAAGTTACAACCAGCACAAGCCGTCAGGGAGAGGCTTATTTTACTGTGAAATCTGGCAAACTATAGCTTTCTAAACTCGCCTTAGACCATTACACCACTGTGGCGGGCATGATTTTTACTTATCTCTGGGGCCTAGCCAGTCAGAGTCCCTGGATACAGATCTAAAGGTCCTGGGTTCGATCTCAGCTGCTTCCAGAATTTTTTCTGTGATGCAGACGATCTGGAACTTGGTCAAACTCGGTCTAGCGAGGACAAATTTTAACGAGGAGCTACTTGAATGAATAAATAGCGGCTCTGGTCTATAAACCTGAGACACGCGGAGGGTTCATTGTGCTCACCACTTAGAACCCTCTACCTGCAAATGTTAACACTAGGATTGCCAACGGTGGCAGCCACTCGGTTGGTGCAACTCGTTCAAAGGTTCGGGTCGTCGAGTTTTTAATTTCCTGACATTTCCTTGTTTGTCCCGCACCTTGCCAGAGGAGATATCCCAGACCCTGAGGGTGCGGTCGTCGGCGCAAGACACCAGGTGGGTGTCGTCTCGGAAGAACAGGACGTGCCGGATGCCGGACGTATGCCCGGAGAACACCTGCGGCTCTGCACAAACAAACGCCTGCTCACAACACCCTGTTAAACTGTAACGGTAACTATCTACAGAACAATTTTCATTGGAAGAGGTTTTTTTTAGAAAATACCTACTGTGGTTAACATTGATAATATCAATCAAAAGTGGCCGCTAAAGATCACATAACTTGACATATGAATACATGAGAGTGGATCTAGTAGCTTTTATAAATGTCATGAAAGGCCTTTACTATGAAAACTGGACTGTACAGTCACTTTGCTTGTCTCACATTATGCTCAATAAATCGATCTTCATCAATGGAGGTCTCCAGGAACAACGAGAGAGTCCAGTGGGAGAAAGCATGTGTTTTGAAACTAGGAGATTTGTCGGCAATATTTGTATCCATATCGGAGACTTTTATAGCACTGCAGTGTGATTGACGGCTACGTTCAACTAAATTTATAATCATATTCTGAAAATTGAAAAATGACCCCTGGACCTTCGGCTAAGTACGCCAATGCTCTTACCACTGAGCTATCCAGGATTCGTCCCGTGCCCATGGTCATTCTTAACTCATAGTTATAAGGCAGAGTCTGTGATGGACGTGTGGAAGTTGTCAGCTTATAAGCATGTGATTATATAAGATCACAGCCATCAGACAACGCAGCCATTTGAGTGATATGAGTGAAGAGTGAAGAATGACCATGAGCACGGGACGAATCCTGGATAGCTCAGTGGTAAGAGCATTGGCGTACCAAGCCGAAGGTCCCGGGTTCGATTCCCGTGTCCAGGTGATCATTTTTCAATTTCCAGAATATGATATCTAAGAGGTGTTATCCTCACTAAAATGCATTAACAATAGTTTCGGCTATTTGTTTCATTAAATTTATAATCCAAGAACAATGGGTAGCAAGGGTGCACCAAAGTTCTCCCAGGGAGAGGATCGGAAAGTAGTCCAGTATGAACCAAACACTGACCTCCTGCAATCAAGGTTTGCTACATTGTTGGTGCGTCCAGCCATACGTGGTCTAGTGTTTCTGTTATTAATAATAATGTTTAATGAGTGTGTGTCGATACTTTGAGGGAATTAGTGCCCTCCATAGACGTAATTAAGTAGCACCAACATAACCTGTTAGGAATAGTAGACAAGTTCTCTAAATAAAATGTACTAAAAATATTAAAAACAAATCTCAACTTGAGCCAGGGATACTCAATAAGATTCGAGTGGTGGATAAATGGAGTTGACCAATAGCTCCAACTGCAATGTCACATAACGGAAGACACAGAGGCCAAGCGAAAAGGGGTGTAGATATTTGCGGCAATTCCCCAAAATCTGTTACATACTATGAGGAGCGTTGCGATACTCGCGCACGTTGCAGTTTTAAAACTGCGGAAAGGACACTCACCCGCGTCCGGCTTGTTGAGGTCGAATATCTTGATGAGCTTCTCGTTGCTGCCGGTCACAAACAGAGAACTGTTTGACGAGAAGTTGACACTTTTGACGATGTGGTTGTGTTGGAAGGAGTGGAGTACCTCCCCCGACACCGCGTCCCAGACCTGCCTCCCGGAAACATCGGATACGGTTCAGACGTTTGACCAAGAGCAGACTTTTTTTTTTACGGACAGACTTACAAAACTATTAGTGATTTATTTCAATTAGGTGTAAAATGACACATGGTCATGAGAATCNTTTTTTTTACGGACAGACTTACAAAACTATTAGTGATTTATTTCAATTAGGTGTAAAATGACACATGGTCATGAGAATCGAACCAGTATATTTGGCGTAGCGCGCCAATGTTCTGAAACTGAGCTACCCAGGATTCATCCCATGCTCAGGGTAATTCTTCATTTATAGTTTGAGGCAGAGTCTGTGATGGACATGTGGAAATCATTGGTTACCATGAGCTCTCATTGATACCACGGTTATGGGATTAATGAAAGTCTGGATTTAAAAAAAACTTATAAAATAAGACAAGTTATGAATCAACCGATCTGTACAGAAACAAACCACATATCTCATGGTGTCTACTCAACTTGACCAATGAAATCCCCGACATTTTCCCTGATCATTTCCTAAAATTCAAGATTAAAAAAGTATGTCATATCCTTCTAATTCGCCCTCCCCCCTTCCGCCCTCGTTTTTCTATTAATCTTTTTTATGAATAATAATAAGATTTAAAATTTGAATGGTTATTTTTTAATTTTGTAATAAAATTGTTTACTAGGAATTAAAATTATATTACACAACTACAAACAGAAAAATGACATAATTTACTGATTTAATGATTATTGTATTTCATATTCTGAGTAAAACATAATTTTCCCGGATTTTTATTGTGATTTACCAAATTCCTGGTTTATTCCAGTTTTCCCTGATTTTCCCGGATGGTAAACACCCTGATATATTTTACAACGAGCAATCCTGCCCGGCGATGCCCGTGACTTATCTACAGATTCAAAATTCATATTCAAAAGTTTGTTAAAAATAGCCCAATTAAAAATTTAAAAATCTGGTTTCGAGGTGCATTCAGACCCCCTATCTTCAACGCGTGTTACAAATTTCAGATCTCTGCGTTCTGTAGATTTAGCTGGGCATCACACACAAACAAACCAACAAACAAACAAACACTTCCTTTTATTATTATAGATTAAATAAAGTAGGCCTAATACAAATGGAAAATAATATACAAGGAATAGATTAATATGCGCATTACTTAGAGGATATTTTGGTCCTTTAAATTGACTTTGCTTGGGACATGACAGCCTTGGTTTTTCATCCTCATTCACATCGCATGCCACAAAATATTAGTGATCTGTTGTTTTCCTAATATTTCTTGCACTAGCTTAATAATTCAATTCGTCACTATGCTTTTTCATCGGTGAATATTTTTATTTAGTGTTTTATCACCAGTGTTTATCAAAAAGTACTACTTTGGGAAAAGGGCTATCCACATTAAGCCAAGTCCAGTTTAATAGGGTCCAAATTAATGAGACTTAACATAACGCTAAGAGCGGCCTTATGAAATGTCCACATTATTAAAGGTATCCCAGCTTTTCAGCCTTTTGAATCAATTCTTATTCTTATTAGCACCGCGTTTTACTAACCGTTCGGGTTATACGCGCTTACGCTAATGTGTAATGGTAGGGTGATTGTGAGATGAAATGGAGGACCTACAGTTTAACAAATTGTGATTAATATACGTCTTGTCAGAGGAGAAGGAAGGGTTTGGCAATCAGATAAATCTGTGCCGGGACCGAGGATTGAACCCCGGACTCCCAGCACAGAAGTCAGACACCTTACCCCTAGACCACCAGGTCACCGGCGTTTTGAGTCAATTAAAATGTGCTCCCGGCACAAAAAGTACTATTTATATTTGTTAGGAAGCCTACAGAAGCCCCATGGCTTCTTTGGTGCTGACTGACAGCTCACAGCTGACTTCTGACAGGCAACATGTAGGTATATACTTAAATTTTGACTGTCAGAAGTGACGGCTGCTAAACACATGTTTTAGCAGATTATTTGGTTCAGCGTAGGGATACATAATTTGGTCTGGTAACTTTTCAAAGCTGTCAGTCAGCACCAAAGAAGCCATGGAGCTACTGTAGTGAAGGAAGAACTAGCAGGTATCGCACTAGAGTAACCAATCTAGGACAACCTACCCCGGTTAGTTGCGCCGCGCGACAACCCGCTTACCTTAGCGTTGAAGTCCGCTGCACCTGTGGCAGCCTTTGATGCTTGGGGGTTCAATGCTACACCCCAGACTGCCCCCTTGTGGCCCTCGAAGGTACCAATCCAATCACCCGTGTCACCTTGCCTCATCATGGGTTTCCCGTCTTTTAATAATCGGGAATAAAGGAAAGAAAATATGTGTTTTAGTTCCCTGTAGGTTGATTATTACAAAATAACGAGCATTCCATGTCTTACCCAAGTTTAGGAGAGTATGTCTACTTATCACTAGATTGTTTTAACAGCACTTAATGCAAATAGGGACTTTAAACACTTGGAATAGCACTTGTATTAAACTGGGGTGTTCAAGTATTATTTATGTAGGGACCTTGGGAAGGGGAGGGGGGGTCAGAACAATTATTGTGTAAAATAGAGAGACGGACAAGAATGGTGCAGTAACACAACTACCCCAATTGGACACATAATTATTATATGTTATGTATCAAGTGAGTGGATTCAAGGACCTCGGTGATTAGATTGAAAATAGTTTAGTTTCTCCTAGAACCATAATAGTTCAAGTATTCACTAATAATACTTTTTTATACAATTTCAATTAAGTGTAGTTTTTAAAAAATAATCTTATATTTAAAAAATATATCTGTTTGGGGGCCTAGTGATCTAATGAACATTTAGTTTTACATGTATATCGTACAAGAGGGTTCTAGTTTATTCGACCACCATACTCTTGGAGTGTGTTTGAATAGACCCGTATCTGAGAGTAGGGGGATACAATATGTTAATGTCATCATAATTTGTGTGCAAATATTATATAAGCTTAAAGTATGCCAAATCAATTAAATATTGTTATAATGTTAATAGCCCAAATGTAACATACAGCTGAATGGTGTACTTTTAATCACTTTTATGATTTTGGCTGCTTAAATTACGATTTAGGATCATGGAAATATATCTTGAAAAATTATATTTAGAGTTCTACTCTATTTAAAATATCTTTATATGATTTAATTAAATGCTGCACCATATATTTATCTTAAGATTAAATTAGTAGGCCTACATGTAAAAATCAACAGTAAAATATTTGAGAAGAATTTTTAGAAATTAAGTATAGTGATCCTTAAATAAAATAAGGAGGCCAAGGTGAATTGAAAGTATTTAGGTTACAAATTGAATTAATTCATGCTTGCTTACCCTTGCAAGCTGAAATAAGAAAATAACCACATTCAGTTACATCACTAAATGCTAAATGTACCACAGGTCTAGTATGTCCACTGCAAGTTAAAGGAGTTTGCCTTAAATTTGCCATTTTCAATAAACAGAATTAAAAACAACTAATTAACGTTCTCCTATATGTAGAGCAACCAATTTGTTTTGAAGTGACCACGACCCAATGATTCACTTAATAAAATAATAAAACTCAAGTCACAGGTGTTGTTGATACTGTCAGAGCTATGGGTGGATGATAAAGAAACGATTCTGTTGATTTAAGTTTATTTATTTACTTCCATGGATAAATAATAAATAAATAGATCCAAATAGTATTTAATTTCAGAAAATTAAGGTTTTATTAATATTATTATCAAGTAATCTATGGCTTAACATGCCTTTATATTAATGAAAGAAATGTAAGATATTAAATAACTCTTAAAAATACATATTTTTCAAGGATTTTCTTCATTACACGAGAAAAATTTAGTGATTTAATAAATAAGATTAATTTTAAACCAATCCTTTATGAGTTCATCTTTTGTTCTTTGAGTCGCCAAATTATTACCACCTAATATTTTAATGAGGAACGACCATTGTTGTTAAATTATTTATGTAATGGTTAACCTTTCGTGAAAAATTATATTCACCTTAGTTAATATCATATTAAGAACTGAAAGATTATTTGTATTTATCTATTGCGAAAAAGCACAATTAAAAAATAAATTATAGATTACTCACATGTATTTCTAAAAAATGTAATAGATGATTTTAAAATTAACAATAGGATTGAACTATATGATTATCTATGTTTTTACTTGTGTGTTAGTATGTTAAGTAAATGTTATGATAAAATCTTTCAGAACCTTTTGAAAATGGGGCTAGGATAAATTATATTGAGATTCTATTCAACACACACTTAGCTTATCACCCATATAGTCTACTATTACAGCAAGTGCTCGTTTAAAACTGTATGAAATAGTTAATTTATGCAGTAAATATATGTATTTGTTTAAATAAGCACTTTGAATTGCAAGAAATATTACATGTTTTTTAATCATTTATCTGGAGATGGTGCTTAATAAACTAACGATAATAGGTATAATTAGAACGGTTATCAACTTGTGTTCTTGAGACATAATAATTATCATCATACTGCTGTTCTTGTAATTGATGTTCATAATTATAGTACATTTGGCTTTGAGATGCCGAGTCTAAATATTCAAATGGTGAAGATTTAAATGGCTCTCTTTTTTCGGGGCATCCACAAATTTGGGAGTCTGTTCTACCCGATTGTAAGGATTTCTTTGATCTTGATCTTAGCGCGGCTCTCGCTTTGACTGCTGCAAATAAAGATGCCTTTGAAGATGGTTTTGAAGGATCATCTTTGGTGGATATTACTGAGCTCGTGTCATCCCATGATGGTCCCAGAGCGAGACTACGTGGAATTCTGGGATAGAATCCTTTTTCAGCATTGTCCCACTCAGATATGGGCTCATTCGATACAGCAAAGTAGCAGTGTACTCCAAAGTTGGGAATCTCTTGAGCTACCGCATATTCTTTTAAGTCAGATGATACTTCTACAATGTATGGAGGTATGGTGGTCTGGATTTCTTCAGGAGCTGTAATATCCAGTTCTGTAAACTTCCTTGTCATATCCAAGACCTAAAATGTCAAATTACATCAATAGTATTAGCTAGAATAGAAACAAAGTCAACTTAAAATTGAGTATACATACAAATAAATACATAAATACCTAATCACGCCGTTATATTATAGGGCAGGCAAGAAACTGTGCGTATATCATGTCTGAGGATTTAATATAGTATCATTTTGGTTAAGAAAAAACCATCTACTGGGTGTAATATAATCATATTTCATAACAGACACTCCGAGAACTTCTAGAGTAGGCACCGTACCGTATATGTACGTATAACTTACACTAGCATCGTCTGGGAAAGGCTCCAATTGTTTGTTCTGATCAGGCAGTTTTTTGAAGATACCTAGAAGGCGCCGACGTTGCAAGGAGAACAAGAGCAGTTTTATATAATTGTTCCTTATTCCTGCTAGATTTTTATCATCTATTGACTGCAACTTCTTTAGCCATGCTGCAGCGTAAGCACGATCTATAACAGAAATAAAATCAATTTAAATTTTACAATTACCTGTACTTAGATATCGAACACTATATTGAAATAAATAATTATCAAATAGACTTAACTAATATATTTTTTAAAACCTATATTAGATTTGAATTTGATTGAGCACGTTTACTTTTTTTGTAGATAAATAAATATTAAATTTCTAGTAATAAAATAAAAATCATAATCTCAATTAATAATTTGAACTTTCCAGTGGTGGTTGGTAGATTGAGAACGAGCGGCTTTGCAAATTTAATATAAAATTTGAACTCTTCTTCGGGATTTTCGTTTTCTGAAGCCATTTTCTTATATATTTTTAAAAGAGAAATTAATTGTTCGTATATCTTCAGCTAAATATCGATCACAATTAATTTAGTACGTATGAATATAATTTTGTTACTAAGAAACCTCGTTAGCAACAACAATAGAAATTTAAATATTGTTTACCATAAGACTGTCGTTAAATAGCAAGTTAATCACTGCCTATATGTTTTCATTAAATGTGTTAATTAATGTGTAGCCTATATTATATATAGTCTTTATAGTATTTTCAATGAAGCCAACATTCAATGTTCTTAAGTAAGTTAAATTAAATAAATGGCAATTTTTGATTTTTATAATAAAGCCATTTTATTTACTTTTAGGTATAAATTTAATCCATTTAGCACAAAGTTCTAGGATTGATAAATGCTGGGTTTAATACGAACTCTCCTTAAGGGCTTACATTCTTATTCTAGATTCAAGATTTAAAATCTATTTAGTAAGAATAGCATTTTCTATTTGGATTTACATAAGAGTTCATAAAATTATTAATGTATCTAAAAAGTGAATATGAATTCTTGTCTCACTATCACTTATGTGTTTTTAGAATTACATGTCAACATTTTTTTATGACATACATTTTTCTTGCCATTTTATTTTCATACACCTAAGAATTTGTAAAATATTATGTGCAGGGGCAGCTTAAGGGCTGGGCGAACTGGTCAGCTTCCTGGGGCGTCCAACAGAGCACCACCCTAGCCTAACCTGGGCATGATACAAAAATAATACCCAAACCTATAATTCCTGACCTAATGTAACAACTCTTGAAAAGTTCTTTTACATCCACCATCTTGGATAAATAGTGCCCTAAAACTGTTTTTGCAATAATCTCATAAGCCGTTCATTATATGCAAGTGCTTGTCTCGTAAAAAAAATTTTTTGTTTATAATTTGTTTTGTAATCCCAACCGTTTTCGTACAATCTCGTATTGATACTTTAGAGGATGGCTATTAACATTTTGTGGAATTTCGCTTCAGGTTATTTTTTCTATCCTACCTAGGCTACATTAGGTTTGGACTTGTTAGGTTGGGGGAATATTTTCATATTTTCCTACTATCACCACTTATTGTGCTGAGTTTCCTCGAATCTCTTATGTGTGCGCAGCGCTGTTAATTTGTTTGTCCCTGCGTAGACGGCTGCACAAGGTCACTATGGACTTAGAGGTTCTGACCTTGAGTTCTTCATGACTCTCACTCTTGGTTCTAGGCTTGTTGAGAGTACTTTGGTTTTGTTGCGATGTTATACCTCACGAACACGAAGATGAGGTTTTCTTTTCGACGTACAGTTGTGTAGCCGAATAAACCAAGGGGTCGAATTAGAGTCCTAAATAAAGAGTTGAGTGACTATATTCTGAGTGCCTTCTTCGCACAACCCCTTCATAACGACTTGTTGGGCCGTGCCCCAAGTCTGGGTCGTGAACCCCTACTATCGGCACCGGTGTCAACATGGGCTGACATGAGCTGTCTCTCGTAGCGTCAGAAGGGTCCATGAGCTATGTGGGTACATTATATAGGGGAGTGCTAACAAATAATCCCGCCCAGGGCACAACATATACCTCGGGCAGCCCCTGATTATGTGAATATGAGGGGAAAAAAGTTTGTATAATTTGGTTTTGCACAAATGTATGTATTTATCGAATTGAATTGCAAAATTGGTTAGTGGTACATAAACTATACCTACATTTATTTAATCAAATCCTTATAACCATAGCAATAATCTTGTAATGATTTTCAAAATGAGAAATTTTTTTGTAGTTAATAAATATAATTAAGCTTATGCTATAAAATAGTTTTCTTGAAGATCAAATAACTCAAATACTGTATATGAATTTTCAATATATATATAAAACCAATACCTACACATATGTAAAATATAAACATTTTCAGAGTCTTACGACATCAATGTTAATTTATTTACAGATTTAATAATATTTTAGGATTATATTTAGGTTTAACAATAAATTAGACTTCAGTACATAGATTATTTGAATTTTTATTTGGAAGTTAATACTCTTCTTTCGTCATGAGTTTTAATTTCTAAGTATTAATCCCATTTTTATCCACTAAATTATGATAATCCCCATTCCTTTAGTAATATTTATTACTATTGGAGTGATAAATATTCTAATAATTGATATAAAAAAACGAATGTTTTTTGATTGTATAATTATTTTTTTTTGCAATTTTAAATAGTAAAATTTTAGCTAATATAAATCAGGTTTAAACGTGTTCTAGCCTTATAATGATACACTGATGTTGGTCCTAGAGCGTTCCTAGCGCTATAGGTAGAAATATGTAAAACAACGAGAGTCTAAAAAAAATAATTTAAACCTTTCTTGTTTATTTTTTAAAAATAAATCTGTTATTATTTTTTAAATACTTAACCACAATATAATCAAGTAGTCGATAAATTAAAAAAAAATATTTGTTAGTGTTATTTTAAAACGATACCTTTATCACCCATATATTTAATTTTGATACACAGTAGTTCTATTTTCAATATTTTAGTAAGAATAAGTTTCAGCAAACCGCCACTAGGGGGATTTCCTTCATGTCCACCGTGAAAAATACGTCAAGAAGAATGGTTTCTTTTTGTTAATGTTGACAATGTTGTTATGTTTTGTGAGAACATAATTTATTTATTTATTTATTTTACTGTTAAAAGATAATTTCCAAAATGATGTTGTTTTATTGAGATGTGTTTAAGTGGGGTTAAACGACGCAAGGATATATATTCAAATTCGTCGAGTTTCTTCAACGGCACAGGTATTTGTAAGGTAAGATTGGCCAGATATTATTTTATATATTTATATATACTATTTCTTAGAAGCCATTAGACTTATATTTGTTTGATCTCATAAGAATATTTAACACATTTCTATTTTAAATCATACATTCTTGAGTTACTGAACTTACCGGTATTAAAATGTGTTAGGCTCGGTATGCTTTTTGTGATGTTGGTTAAGTTTGGTTATGTTTAGTGTATTTATTGGATTTATTGTTTTATTTGTTATCCTCTGTTTATCAAGTTCAACTTATTTTTACACAATTTAAATAATCATCATATGTTGATTCATGAAGTTATAATGCAAAAGTTGTATTAAATGAAAGCATATTTTTCATTTGCCTAGAACTTATCTCAAATTTGACTGGTGCGAAAGCAGAGCTTGTTTAATTAAACTACTATAAATAATATATGATTATATATTAAACCTATGGTGTTATATACAATTAAAATTGAATAGTCAACAATATAACACGTTTTTCTATTATCTATTCTAAAATCTAATCAAATTTACAGTAAGGTATTGTAAAACTTTTTAAAAAATGTATGCAATTTCATCTTGTAACTAGCTTAATAGGGGCATTTCTATTTAAATATCGATTAATTGGTTTATTTCTTACAAAATTTATTCAGGTTTATCAGAATAGTTTTAGATTTTGAAAATTAAAACAACATAAATAATATTTTCATTTAAATAAGCTAAACAAGAATCGGCTACCAATAAACACATAGTGTTTTGATCATATATTTTCATTGTTCTTTTATATACCCCTAAGTATATTCTTTGACATAAAGCAGTATGCATCTCAATCGTGTTCTTAAACTAGTTTAGATCGCTAAACACAAATTCACAATAAAAAAAACCGTTCAATTGTGATCAATAGATTTGTACATGAGTTGTTTTTATACACTGTGTGTTAAAACCTGTGTGATCTCTACCGTACATCAGTGCACTGTGTAGCTATTGGTTGGTATCAATGGGAAATAATGTAGGTACTAAACTGTGTGTGAGTACAAATGAAAAATATATATTTTAATGTTGGTAATTAAGCTGTAGCCAATCCAATCTAACCTTTAATAACTTTCCACTATGATGGTTTGGAGGGGAAGCAGACAGATTAAGAGAAATATGGCAGGGCTGGAGGTGCCAGGGAGTGTCTAGGTTTAGTTTCCAAAACCGTCGAGGAAATATCAGGGATATATTTAATTGTCCAGAGAAAATAAAAGATTTTCAGACTCTTCCGGGAAGAGAAATGTATTTATTTCATTCGTCAGACTCGAACATGTTTTTTAATTTTGATGGAATGTTTTGTTATTTTTGAGTGCTTTAAAAAGTTTATTCTTTAGTAACTATTGGGGTGTTTTGATTTTTTTTTTAAACATAGTTATCTGTGTTGACAGGAGCTTTAGTCAGAGAAATATGGATTTTTTAGATCTGGTAAAGGCAGGAATTTCTTTTTTGAATGAACTTTTGTTGTCACCTTCCATTAAGGCAAGTTAGTTACGCTATGTTTTTTATTTTATTTATTTGAGGTATTTAACCGCACTTTCTGATTCAACTAATCACGGTGTATCAGCACACATGAAATTTCTATGCTCGAAAGGGCCATGGCAATTTTGCCAGAAAAAGGTATTTCCATACCGTCCAGGTTTTCGTTATAAACCACAACCGACATGGGACCGACGACGGCTTTACTTCCTTGCCCTAGGAAGTAGTGAGTAAAGATTTTTTTTTTCCCTCAAGGAAGATTCGTCGACGCCGGTTGGGGCGTGTTAAAATCATAAATGGTACAATAATATTTTTCAAATTATTTCTAACATTTTTTAGCATTTTTTTCTATTTTACCAACATGACAACTTTTATTCATAATAAACTAACTAGCCTTTACTAACAAATGATATTACAACGTACAAGGTTTGGTTTAATTTAACTCGGGTAGGGACAATTTTTATTATTTTTATTATTATTTTTGGGTTAGTTAGCTTAGAATGTGTGCAGCTGGAGATATAATAATTATAATATATTTTGAATGGTTGGCTTAAAAATTATCTGAAAAATAAAATATGATAATCTTTCTCAATATATTAGATAAACCTACCAATATTAGTGTAGCAAAAAAATCATTTCAGTTT
>CABFVX010007334.1:0-31535 GCA_902151425.1 Timema shepardi
AAAAACCACACACTGGAAAGCATGATCATAAACGTCACTATTCAGTATGAACCTTTTTTTTAATCTGACAAATATTTCCTTCATTTTTAGAAGTAGTAGTAGCAAATTAATTTGAAATTTGGCAAATTAATTGTAAATATGATGATATAGGGTCTAATGATTGTGTGGTATTAAATTTAACTTGGAACCGGATCTCCCTACAATGTAACGCGTGTTCAAATAAAACTACTATTTTAAATTCTTACTGACAATGAGACCCTCCGCGGTGGTGTGGTTAGTTAAAGTCTTAGAGTTGAGCTGGACTGCTGAGGAATCTGACGGGGTGGTCGTGGTTTGAATATTGGTCGGGTGAACTAGGGGTGGTTTTGATAAATGGTTTTCCACTCTCCCTCCACGCAAATGTGGGTTCACTTCCTTTAAATCCAACCTTACAAATTGCTCATCCGTTTGTGTAATTAGTACTTAAGCACATAATCCAAAAGGGTAGTAAGTCGCGGTGTTAAATAATTAAATAAATACCGATAATAAGGATTTTAAATTAATTTAGGTATTTCTACATACATTACTTGAAATTTTTTAACACTACTGGAAATATATTGCTTTAAGATTGATTGATCTACTGTTATAAATCTTTACTCTACTCATAATATTTAACCCTAATATATAATAAATCAAATTTTTAAAAAAACAATTAATTATTAGTTTATAAAACAGAGGAATCTTAATCTATTTTCATGTAAGTATTACAAGAGCATAAAGGAATACTTTGATATTATGTATATTTATTGAAAACCATGTGAAAATACATTTTGTTCGTTGATATTAACAACACAAACCATATTTATTTAATTAGATCTGTTTAACTAAATGTTTAAGCTATGAGCAATGCATATATTTGATTCTAGATCAGTTGTCCATAAATAGCAACAAAAAAATCCTACAAACATTTATTTTTACTGTGTCTTAAACATTAATGTTTAACATGCAACAATTAATACATGCCTATTATTTGTTCGTGTGTGTCAACATCAACAACATATATATTTTGTCTTGTTAATGTTTATCAACACACCTACATCGTCATTAATTGTTGTCACGTTTTTGATCGAACTAAATCTAAGATAACTCTGCTTAAAACAACAACAATCCCATATTTTTTGCATTATAAAATCAGCAATGAAGTAAACATACAACACAAACAAAGACATAAGTTTAAATTACACTAACCTTTAATCTTACTCCACCAAGATATTTCCTAAATCTATTTTCCTAAATAAATAAACTACAGTCCAAAACATTCTATAAAGCCTTTGAAAGGAATGTGTTAACAAACTTGTCCAAACTAGATACACATACATTGTTGTCGTCCGTCCAAACCCTTGATGTACCTATATTGTAACGTAGGTGTAATTGTAGATGTTTCCTTTACTCTTAAAGCTGACGAGCGTTTTGTTAATATTCAGCCTTTAAACTGTGAGTCCTACAGCAAATGCTGGCAGTTGTATCAATGATGACGCCAGTGACAGTTTCAACGAAGGTAGGGGCGGGGGGCGGGGGGCGGGGGAGCAGGAATACCTGTGGTGAGAACCACTTCCACAAAGTCTGTAGAACCCCCATAATGTTACCTTCACTTCCATTAAGATGACCTGGTGGTCTGGGGGTAAGGCGTCGGACTTCCGCGTTGGGGGTCCGGGATTCAATCCTCGGTCCCGGCACAGATTTATCTGATTTCCAAACCCTTCCTTCACCTCTGACAATACGTGTATTAATCACAACTTGTGAATGTGGAGAATGCTAGGCCTACACCGTGGTTCGGATCCCACGCTAAACTGTAGGTTCTCCATTTCATCTCACAATCACCCTACCATTACACATTAGTGTAAGTGCGTATAACCCGAACGGGTAGAAAGACGCGGAGCTAGTAATATTAACATACCATCATGAAATATAGAACCTACTTTGATATGAATTAATTTATTTCATAATACACACAAACGCTAATATATTGAGTAAACTTCTGAAGTTATACAAAGTAATGTCACCTCATTCGGTTTAAAATATTGGAAGTATTATATCTTTCTGTTATTTTTTAGGTACAGCCACCACCAAAAGTCTAATTCCCATGAAACATTTACCGAAAGTAGCTGAAGAAAACACAGTTGGAATTTTTGAAGAAACGCTCAACGATTGGAAAGAAGACATTTTCTATGGCTGTATAACTAAGTCGCCTACACATAAGAAAGATAAAATAGATACGAGGCAAATACTTCTAAATTTCAACTCAAAATATTTAACTTTAGGAAAACATATTGTTTTTCAAAATATAAATGACAGTGAAGAAAATGGAGAAACTATTCTTCAAAAATTTCCTTTACTAGAGATTAGTTCCATTCCATCATTTCACGAACCAAAACAAGTTTTACATTATAATAATGAAAGTGAAATTAAAACCGATTTAAATAGAAGAAAGAACAATTTGAATCTTATCTCTACAAGTAATTCAAATACAACAGTGTTGAAAACATTCCCCAGAAAAGCTATGAGAAATTTTAAAAAGTCATTTAAAATGAATAAGATTATTAATTATTTATTTAATAAAAAACAAACGAGGAGTAGTAAAAGTGAACACTACCATAAGATATCAAAGCGAACCCCAATACTTATAGGAGGTACATTTGTACTATCGAGAATATTCGGCAAAAAGGATGGCATCCATGGCATAAGACCTAGATCTGATAGATTGGAATTAGGTGCTACAGTAGATCTAGTGTCTAAGAAGGTGGGAACAGGTGTTAGATTAGAAGTGGACTATCGTAAAACAAAAAATGTGGCCATTTATGATGCAGGAGAGAAAAGTTGGAGAGAATTTGCAAGATTTGACACAAAAAGTCCATACAAGTAGAGTTTGTGGAATGGTTTTATGAGCTATATCAGAAGTACCTTTTTTTGTTCCTTCAAATATAGGATATTTAATACAGAAAAATTCTAATTTTCCTTCCAAAAAGTTTAATGGAAAAGGTAATAACATCGTTATAATGCATTAAAGAATGGTTTGATAAATATTATAAGACCTACCTGTGTTATATCCCACAGTAGAACATATTATTTTGCTAAAGTATCGAAATGTATTTTAAAGCAGCATAAATAAATGGTATATCTGTGCTATTAGTTAAAGAGTGTCAACAACATATTTGCCTAAAATATTCGAGCAGGGCCTAACCCAAATGACAAATACTACTCGTAGAGTTTGCGATTAATCAATTCAGACACATTTTAACATTCCAATGCAGAATGTTTTAACTTACTTACTATCTAATAAATATAGAAAAAAAAAACTTTGTTGCTCATTTGTGTGTCAATGTTTGCATGTTTAACTTTAAGAACAGGAAATTAATGAAAATATTACGAAAACATAGCAACCAGTTATCAGGAAACTGAATTTTGATTAACCGTTATAGCACGTTGGGCTAAGTATTTCCTATGAGTTCCTGTGCCTCCCCCTTTGGCTCATTCCCCGTGAATCCTAAAATAGTATGTTAGTTACTCAAATCAGAAAGGTACTCCTAGATTACAAATCAAGTCACTAAGGGCCATGCTTTTTTTCTTTATTTCCAGTCAACGAATTGTTTTTGATTTTTCTCTAAATGTTTTTCAGCTATTTAAGAAAACCATAAAAAATGCAATAAAATTATTCATATTTCTTATTAGTTGTAAGCACGGGCAGCTATAACGGCATGGGGGGCACTTTCCCTCCTGGAATTTATAATTTAGTTCAATACATGAAATGTTTTCTCGGACAAGAAATCATTGTAAATATTTTGTAAGCTAGTTTGCCTTAAAAAAAATTCTTCAAACAAATTTGATGACCGTAGACTTCTTCAGTTTATATTTAAGTAGTTAGTGTTTTTTTGTAATGCTGTGAACTGAGTTCACATTATAAGATTGTAATAAATAGCAATATTTCAAAAATGTTTATCTAACCCCACTTTCTTCATAAAAAAAGTGCCTACGCTCATAAAATCATTGTATAATGTATAATTATCAATAAGACGTTGGAATTTTAAATAATGCCAATTAATTCCCCAATTTAATGTCATATTTATGATAACGAATTATTTATAAAGCTATGAACTGAATACAATTTTTTAAATTTTAAATGTATGACTTTTTTTTATTATAAGTTTACTAGTTGTGTTCAGGTATAAGTAGCAGTACAGCTCCACTAACCGCAAAAGGGTAGATATATTTTATCCTCTCCCTTATAACCCTCCCCCGCATTTCTGTGGGAGCCACTGATTGTATGCAGGGCCGGATATCCCATACGGCCAACTTAGTCCACGGCCTAGGGTGCAGGCCCAGAGGGGAGCGCAGATTGAGTAGTTGGTAGTTGGGAAAACAGAGAGAGAGAGGCACAGTTCTGTGTAACTGTCCTTCTCAAACTGCACAAGGGGAGCAAATATGTGCAGAACGTTGAAGTAGATGTCTTGGCAGTAGTTGAAGTTCTCAAGACGATGAGCTTCGGGAGCAGTTTGATCTGTATGTGGAGGAAGCTGTACAAGTGTGCGAAACCAAAACGACGAGAAGGAGAGAGATGGCAGACTGTCAGAAAACTTCAAATGGACGAGACCCACAATGGCAAGGTACGTTTTTCTGTGCGATACAATTTCAAAGTGAACACATTCATCCCCATTGTTGACAAGCTGAAAGAAGAAACGAAAAAAGAATAGTTTCTCAGACAGATTTGCTGTCATCACAAAAATGCGAGCTTTACCCCTGCAGACCTTGAAGACGTGGTGAGGAAACTTCTAAGACGTCTTAAGAAAGACTTAGAACCGTTGGTTGGTGACGAGATACTTCCCCTCAAATCTCATCTTCTGACCAGCAAGGCAGTATCACTATACACACGGCTAAGGGAAATTAACCTGCAAAAAATCGATCCAACTGTAGATATCCTTTTAAGAATGTATGTTTGCACATCTGTTATGAACGCATCAAATGAGCGGTCCTTTTCTTTTTTGAAAGGGATAAGAAATTCCACAGACCGACACTGCAGGAAAACAAACTTAACACTCTGTCGCTTCTATGCATTGAGGCAGATTTGACTCATAGTGTTGATTTCAACGGCACCATCGAAGAGTTTGCTTGGGTCCAAAGCACGAAGAAAGAAATTTTAGAATTCTATAAAACTGTGTTAGAAAATAACTTTTTATTCAAATTATTTTGGCTTTCTGTAAATTTTTATAATTTGACTGGTGTATAGACTTAAAAACTGCGTAACATGAGGGTTTATGTTTCTTTAAAATTAAATCCTTTTCAAATATCAATTGTATTACGTTATTATTATTTACCACAAAATCCTCAATTCATATTTTATATACAAATCAGAAAATAGTGTGACGGAAAGTGACATTAACTTTTAACATTAAATAATTTTAATGCTAAACAAGTACTTATTGACTGTATGTTAAAAATAAAATCTTACAGAATAAAGAAAAGCTATTAATATTTAACATAAAATCTATTGAACTATGGTAGCGTTAGGAAGATTTAAAAACTTATATATATATATATATATATATATGGGATGGAGGTTAGGGGGGAGGACCGCAGCCATGAACTTTGGTCTAGGGCGTATACAAGTAAAATCCGATCCTGGTTATAAGGCAGCTTTAAGAGAGAGTTTAGAACCATATTCTAAATATCAACTGTGGCATATTTTGTTAGTTTTAATCTGATATAGATATTAAACATACTATGCATGTAGCCGGCTAGTAAACAGTTTTTGTTTAGTTAGAATATGACTCTATCTCACCCAAACAACTTTATTTTAATAAAACCAAATCACTACGCGCACAAACTTGTGCATTGAAAGAAATTAATTTTATTTGCTGACTTTATTACTCAGGTTGTTGTAAAGATAAGAAGATTGAAATGTAGTAATAGAACGAAACCTTGCCTATGTCTGGATATGTTATGCTATTAATGAATTTATATAACGAGCACAATGAAGTAAATGTGTGTGAAGCATGTATACATATTTCATTTCAAAGACTATTATTTGCCAGTATTATACAACTTCTTTAATTTTTTGAGTTAGCATTGATTTGTAGCTCTTGCTAGTTTTAATTTATTATTGTAATTTAAGGGTTCCAATAGATTTTCTAAATGAGGCTGTCTAATGGATGTCCTACAGAAAATATTCTTACAGCTCATTCCTATGTAATAGCCACGAGGGCCCATAAGGCATTCACGAGCTAAGTTTACCTGAATGACAGCTCGAAATGTTACTAGAAGTAGTCCCTAATATATCACTACGCCAACAGCATGACAGCTATCACTTTGGATGACTGTAATGAAAACAGATGGTAATATATTAATGTGATAGTTAGCCACAATTATTTAGGCCAATATTATTTATATACTTATTTTAGGTCAGACACAAAGTTTATTTATAATTTTATTCCACTTAAAAAAATATTCACACCCCTTTCACAAAAACTTCTAACGAAAATAGCCTCAAAATGGCAACTGATGAATTTAAACCATGTGGTTGAACATGACGGTAAACAAGTTTTTTACAATGATGCAGACACGCAGTTGATGAAAATACTTTATTCAGTTAAATATTTCAAAATAACGATAAAATAATTATAAAATCATGTATTGTATGTGAAAAAATAACAACAATTTTCTCTTTTCCAAGTAAATACGATGCCTGTATTAAAAGGTGTTGTGTGCACTATATTACACAAAATCAGTAACGTTCCAAAACGAAAAGTCAGTACTTTTAATTATGTTTAAAATATTGTTTAGAGTTGGACAAAAAGAAATTATTTAAAAAATGAAATAGTATGAGAAAACTTAAGTTTATGTTATTTTAATTAATGTAATATATAACAGGTAATTAAAGATGTTTACATTTATAACAAAACTGTGATCTTTTACAAGTGTTGGCAACCCAAAACCTAAACATATGATTTTCGAACTTCATCCAGGTAAAAACCTATCGTGAACGGAATATACTTGTTCTTAAAGGCTCGTTTACATGCGTCAAATACAAGTCAAGCGAGCTTTACTTTTAGTAGGAGACAATGGTAGCGTCAAGTATTTGAAGTTAAGTGAGCTTGACTTTTAGTATCAGTTCACATAGAGACAATGGTAGCGTCAAGTATTTGAAGTTAAGTGAGCTTGACTTTTAGTATAAGTTCACATGGAGACAATGGTAGCATCAAGTATTTGAAATTAAGTGAGCTTGACTTTTAGTATAAGTTCACATGGAGACAATGGTAGCGTCAAGTACTTGAAGCCACTTCCAAATTCAGTCATCAGCAAATGGGGAAGATAAAAGTATATCATGCTGAAGTGAAAATATTAGTGCAAGCATTAAGTACACCATTAAGTCATGATTTACTAAAAGCAGTGTCTCATAACAGTTTGTTAGAATACTCTCTGATATTTATGTTCCACAGTATGTCATATATCGCGTAAATACCCAAGAACGTATGTATGTCATTAACACTCCACTTACTCATTTTAAATACAACCCACAATACAATCAAAATAACAAAACAGAACAGGACTGGAAATCAAAAATTGCCTGTACACTTTCGAGAAACAAAGAAGGTCTGTACTATCTATTAGTGATGGGCACAATCGGATGAATAGAATCGATTCATTCGATTATTCTGAATAATTAATTCTTTCGATTCTTTAAAAATCACTCGAATTTAAAAAAACATTTGAATGAAAACAGTAGCTGACTTGACGCGAGTTGGCCGATTCATTCTTTTACCTCTCCCTTGCTAGAAGTGCTGAGGAAAATCGACCTTATGATTATGAATGTTTCCAGGCTATTTATATACAGGTATTCGTTTCTATTAGGTTCATTTTCAAAGGTGAATGCGATAACTCAAATTAAATTTAAAGGCCATATACGGTAGAGACACACCCAGGTATTAAAGTCCATTCTAAAGGGCCCCACACGCGATCAGTTCGTACTGACAGTCTGACCTGATCAGTCCAAACTGCCGTGTGTATGCAAGGACTTTCCATCAAACCATACTGTGGACTGACCGTTTATAAGTCCGAACTGACCATGTGTGGGAAGAGTGGATGGGGTGTCAGTCCAAACGATCAGTCCACTGCGGAGTGTCATGGAGCAAACAGCATGTGCTTAGGTATACTATGTTTACTGATACAAATTTTTAGTGAGAAGTTTTAGCTGTTTCAATTAGATAGGTCACGATACCTGTTTTTCTCAATTCCTGATTCTTAAGTTCAATCTCGATTTTTCGATTTTTGATTCATATTTTTGAACATATTTTTCAAGCATCTAACCTCATATAGAAATAAGTGGGTGCAGAATACTTCTCAAACTCCTATCCTGCTAAGTAAGATAATGGATTCGTGCGCAGGACGCTTATACTGTAAACAAACGAGTGAATAAAAATTTACCATGCAGCAAGTACTTGGTCTCAAACATTGGCGATCTCTGGCAAGCCGATAACAACGGTATGCGAAGTCCCAAAAAATACAATGGTGGTGCAGTGTACTAGCTCACGGTCATCGACGTGCTTGGCAAGATGGCCTGGGCGAGTACGCTTCCATCCAAGACGGTGGACGTCGTGAAAGACGTCTTTCGGGACATTTTCAAACAAAATGGCCATAAACCTTAAAGTTTACAGACGGACAAGGGGCATAGTTCAAGGCACGTCTAGTTCGGAAATTTCTCAAGCAAGAATATCTGCATTACTATACTTTCATAATCTAGACGTGAAGGCAAGCATCGTGGAACAATTAAATAGAACTCTGAAAGGGAGCATGTGGCGCTACTTTACCAAAAATAACACGTATCGTTATGTTGACGTCCTCAAAGATCTCGTCGATGCTTACAACGCTGCAAAACATTCCAGTATCAAGAAGTTTCAGAAACCAATGTGCTTCAAGTCAGAGATAATCTATATAGCAAACGGCGTCCAAACTCGAATAGTAAGCCAAACATGAAAGTTGGTGACACGGTGCGTATTATCAAATCCAAAATACTGTTTGATAAGGGTTACGAAAGCCATTGGAGCAAAGAACTATTCAACGTCATCAGTGTCGTGTTGCGGCAACCAGCCGTCTACAGGTTGACCAATCTTGACGGCCAAGATGTGGAGGGGACATTTTATGAACCCGAATTGCAACGCGTAGGCCTCCCAGAAACTTTTAAATTTGATAAAATACTACATGTCAAGGGTAAAGGCACCAGAAAGAAAGTGTACGTGCAGTGGACTGGTTACCCCGCCAAGTTTAATTCTTTGATTCCTGCCAGTTACGTCAGCACCATACCATGAAGGACCAGTTTTACATCACTTTTCTGAGCGACAGCTCTCTGGAATATTCCTGAAAAATACCCTCGCGAATTTCACCACGCAAATACCCTACCATCTTACACTCGAAGGCCAGTGAGAAGTGGCTCTTGCTGAATTCCAATATCCGTGTTCTTTCACCACAGTACCCGAGGCCCAAAATATTGTATGGTACAACTGGGTTAACTTTAACTGAGAATAAATATCCAAGGATCACATCCCTCCTGGAAACTACAGCACTATCCATGAATTGGTCAACACCCTAAACAAAGTAGAGGCGTCTAAAGGTGATTCCGGAGTTTTATTCAAGTTCACAAACCCCAACAAAAAAGTGGACGTTGTTTCTTCTTCATCGAATATAAATTTGTTAACTTTATCAAGTCAACTAAGTCTATATCTCGGTCTCGATCCTAGTACTAATGTGATCAAAGTCCAAAGGTCACAGTACGCCACCAACATTCTACTAGGTTTGCCCTCGCGAGTGTAAATCTACACGGATATCGTCGATCCTGAGCCCGTGGGTGACATTGTGGCAAACATTTTACGTGTCTTCGGTATCAACATCACAAATTATGTCTATTGCATACATAAGATATTTAACTATAATCTGCTACACTACGTGCTTTTACTTAGAAGGGAAAGCCTGTAAATCAATATAAGAACAGACACTGTTTAACCTGTACCATTCCATGGGAGTGTAAGGTGTCGTCCTGCCTCCCTTACGTTCGAGCAAATTGTCAGGAAATTGTCTTACACCTTCCGGGGAAATCTAAATCCAGTCACGCCTTAAATAAACTCGAGATGGACTTTTCGGTGGTTTGCTGTAGTTGATCCTAACGTTGCCAACGAAGCTAAGGTTTGCCGTAAAGCTTGACCAGCTGCGAACCAATACCTCGCAGCTGGAGTCCGTCCTCTGGGACACTACATATCACCACAATCCCACCTACACTGCACAGAGGGGGGCATTCAAGCCCTTCCACACTGGCCACTAGCTTGCCGTTTTCAGGGTTGAGTGAAAGCCACCCCCAACCACTAAATAAAGAAACCCACGGACACTGACATGAAATAATCATCGTCGGAAGCCTCAGACATGGAAGCCGACACAGATGGGCAGTGAACCTTCACACTGTCAGGCCAACTAGGATGCAAACGAATATTCTGACCCCACAAACAACCTCAAATAAAAAAACAACCTTGACACTAACAAACAAGTTCGTGGTCCTGAAAGGGGAGACAGCCAACTACTCACACAGACGACCAACCATAAACGTCTAACACTACACCCAAATACGATACCCACCAATAGTCACACTAGGTATTCAAAACTACAACCACATCACCAAAATAGCTAAAGGGATGGGAAATGACATCAAAATCACTAACATTGTAAATGGACTTATAATTCACACTACCAAAATCAAGACTATAAACTGATGCAACACCTACTAAAAGACCTCAAACAAGAATTCCACACATATACTTTACATATGGACAAACCAGTAAAGGTAGTTATCAAGGGGCTCCCTCTCAATATGGCCACCGAGGACATTCAACAGGAGCTGATGGGGCTAGGATACCCCGTCACTGACATAAGACCATTCTCAAAAAGGCACACGCAGACAACACCACACAGACAGTCACGCTACTTCCAACATTCCAAGTAACTATTGCCAAGAACACAGACACATCCAACATCTTCAAAATAGATTACTTAAACCACACAAGCGTAAAAATTGTTAAATACATCCCACCCGTAAACACCATTGCTCAGTGCCACATATGCCAGAGATACGGACCCACAAAAAACAACTGTCAAAACATTCCCTGATGCGTCAAGTGCATAAATCTACACCACACAAAGGGCCACCCGAAAAAAGAAAACACCACCCCCGCCCGATGTATAAATTGTAGAGGAAGCCACATGGCTATAGCAAGTGCCCCGTTTACGTGGAATTACTCGAAAAGAGAAAATCCACGCAAGAAAAAAAGCTACACACAAGACAACATTCTCCAGCACACCAGGCCTCATCTAATAACTTTCCCCAATTGAGAAATAGGTCCCATCAACCAACCGGAGAGGAGGCGCGTGTCACCCCACCCACTCAAACAGAAAAATAACACAACAGTGGCCAGCATTCACCAAAGCTACGCGTCAGCAGTACAAGAACAGTGGACACGCTCGCAACCACCCCGACAAAAGACGATTTCAACAATGTCAGACATTAAAGAGTTAATAGGCCTACTAAAGGAACTCAACATCTTCAAAATTGTCACACACTTCAAACCTTACCTTTCCAGAATAAGTCAATATATAGTGCCACAGATAAAATTTTCATACTGATAGAAGGTGTCACTGAATTCTTTATGACCCAGGATGACTAAAAGACCAAATAATTGTACTAAAGACATACTACATGTTTTTATATGGAACGGGAACGGGATACTCCCGCAAGCAAAAGAATTAGAGGAACTTTTCAAATCGTACGGTATAGACATAGCTTTAATCAATGAAACCCACCTAAAGACAAATAAAAACATATACTTTTTCGGTTATGATATATACAGTAGCGACTGTCCCAGTGGAAGGGGAGGAAGAGCTGCAGTGTTCATCAAAAACAATATACCGCACTATCGTCACAACTATTATAATCTACAAAACCTAGAAGCAGCAGCAGTGCAAGTAAATAAAAGGAGCGGGAGTATCCTATTAGCGGCCATATATAAGACACCGACGAAGAGTTTACTGCAACAAGACCTAGACACGATAATAGACTCGGACACAATTTCCTTAGCAGGGGACTTAAACAGTAAACATCTTAACTGGAATAGCCGTTTAACCACAAGAGACGGTAAGACACTCAACCAACACGCGGACAGTAACGATTACATATTATTATTATTATTAGCACCGCGTCTTACTACCCGTTCGGGTTATACGCACTTACGCTAATGTGTAATGGTAGGGTGATTGTGAGATGAAATGAAGGACCTACAGTTTAACGTGGAATCCGAACCACGGTGGAGACCTGGCATTCCTCACATTCACAAGATGTCTTGTCAGAGGTGAAGGAAGGGTTTGGTAATCAGATAAATCTTTGCCGGGACCTGGGATTGAACCCCGGCCGCCAGCATAGAAGTCTGACACCTTACCCCTGGACCACCAGGTCACCAACGATTACATAGTAATATTGCCTGACTAACCCACTTTTTACCACTCAAACCCACTACAAAGAACATATATTATATATGTGGTATTGACCAACATGGGGGTGACGTCGGAGGAGATAATAGTTCTAAAGGAACTGGACTCTTACCACAACCCTATGTTATGCGAGATTACTATAAACACAGACATATAAATAAAAGGGCTAAAAGAACTCAGATTCACGAGTGACTGGGAGGGTTTTAAAAGATCTCTTAATAACACACTACCCGAGTAAATCGACATCACAACATTGGAGGAAGCCGACGCAACACTGAAAATATTTACAAACACAGTACAGGAGGCCTACAGAACCAACACAGCTACTTAGACAATAAAACACGACCTAAGACCCTAGCACCAAAACCTTACCTTTTTGATAGCTCAGAAAAGAGAGTCTAGGAGAGATTGGCAAAGTCACAGGACGTCACAACATAGGACGGCATACAACCGGCTTAGGGCACGAGTAAGACTTAAAGTAAAAGAAATCAAAAGAACTAACTGGAACAACTACGCAACAGATGCCGCACTAAACTCCAGCAAAATCTGGAAAATAACAAAACGATAAAAAAAAAACAATCAGTCCCAGCTATTCACGGCAAGAACGGTATGGCTTACACAAGCTCGGAGAAAGCAGAAGGCATAGTCCTGACGCTAGAGAAATAATTGGCCCCTAATGACAACCCCAAGGATTTTGATTTTGTTAGGGACACCAAGAGGTCAGTAAGGTTATATCTAAACTGACCTATTGTATCACAAGCAGACCCAATAACATTAGACGGAATAAACTACACAATAAAAAACCTCCAAAAAAACAAATCTCCAGGCCACGACCTACTCTCAAACGAGACGATTAAACTGTTTTCACCTAAAGCCACACTAACGTTACTTTACATATTCAACGCCCTACTCTTACTGTGTCACTTCCCTGACATATGGAAACTGTGGATAGTAATAATACTCCCCAAACCTGGGACCAATGTTTCCTCAAAACAGACAGTCAATAAGTCTCCTCACATCCGTTACCAAATTGTTCGAAAGATTAATTTAAAAAAGGCTGAATCACTTTATCGAAACCAGAAATATTATCCCAAATCTATAAATCAGTTTTAGGGAAAAACACTCCACTATTTATCCAGTCCTAAATTTAATCTAAGACGCAACAAAAGCTTTCTCAGATAAAAAGACAATAGTATCAATATTTCTAGATGTCGAAAAAGCTTTCTACAATGTTTGGCATATAGGTCAAATACAAAAGTTTATAATTCTTGGATACTCCCAATGAATCATACATACTATAGCCAGTTTCCTTGCACAGAGAAAGTTCCAGGTAGTGCTGGAAGGCTCAAAATTTAACATACACGACATAAAGGCAGGGGTGCCCAAGGGATCTACACTCTCCCCACACCTGTAAAATATATACATCTCCGACATTCGAAACCACGCGCAAACCAGGGTTAGACTCTTTGCAGAGGACACTATGATCTACACCATCAACAAAAACAATAACTATGCCAGTCTGTCAATACAGAGTTACCTAGTGAATTTTCAAAATTGGCTCACAAACTGGCGGATTAAGGTCAATACTGCCAAATCAGCAGCTTTAATCATAAGTCGTAGAAACAAACATCTACCAGCCCCACTCATTCTATTTGGCACGGAAATACCCGTAAAGAGGAAACTAAATATTTAGGTATCACAATTGATTCTAGATTAAATTGGAAGAAACAGGAAGAAGACATCAATCATAAAGCAATAGGCAGATACGTTCAATAATTTCCACTACTAAATGGTAGGGAAATAACCGTCAACACAAAAACAATTCTATATAAATCCGTGATCCAACCAATAATATTATATAACTGCCCAGCATGGAGTTACTGACCTAGGACTCACACAATAAACTTCAAACAACAAAAAACAAGATACTAAGAACAATCACTGGGGCACCATGGCGCATTGGAACCACAGACCTTTACATACGATGACTAATTGTAGGCAAATCCAGGAAATCTACAAAGTACGCAACAAGAGACTGTATAAGCAGACAGACACACACTTCAATGTGATATTTAGGTACATAGGACGCTACGACACTGCTGAACAAAGATATTAGAAGCGACTAAGTTTGGAGTAGTTGAGTTCTCACTTATTCTATCTAATTAAATGTCTATAATAATCTAAACCTTTATAAAAAAATAAAAAAGAAAAAGAAAATTTTTAAAAAATTATAAAATCCCTAGTTGATAATCCCAGAAAAAAAAATGTATAAAAAACAAGATGTAGCACTCCTGGTTGAATATAAATTAACTAATAATTGACACTCAACTACGCCAGAACGACAGTGGATTTGCCGATAGCCCACCACCCAAACCATAGACCCAACCTCACACAAATAGCACATTTCATGTCATTACTGACTTAGTCAAGGCCGGACGCCACTGGGATAACTGGCTAAGTTTGTTACGAGCCAGAGGAAAATACTGGTACCAGGGTTGGCTCCAGATGGTGAATGGAAATTTATCTGCTTCAGACCAAATCCCAAGAAAAGAAAATCCTACCAACCACTCAATTATTACCTTCGCCACGGCCGGACTCCACTGGGACAACCGACTAGGTTTTCCACGAGTCAGAGAATAATACTGGCACCGCTCTCGGCCTCAGATGGGGAATGTAAATGTATCCATCCACTTCAAACCAAATCTGAAGGAAAGTCAAATCCTTCCAATCCTTTTCCCGGAAATCGACACTCATAAATCACACACAATACACCATTATAACTTAAACACACCCTCCCCCATCCCAAGAAAAGAAAATCCTCCCCATACACGAGACCCTGCACAATCACTCACTATCATAAATTTCACTTCAAAGTGTAATTTACTAATACACCTGTAATTATTTTACAGCCTCATTTAACTCGTTTCATTTCATAGGTTTTAAATTTCATTCACGAGGTTTATGAGTCAAGACAGTGACTCGGTACTCAAACAGAAAATATCAGCCCTTTCTCTGATGACCTAGTTTGGCGTTTCTGTCATTTTGGATATTCAGAGTCTGGTAACAGCCGTACGGCTCGTATTTAAAATAAGTGTGTGTGAAACTTCATTTTCGATACTGCTCAACATGAACTGTCCCTACCAAAGATACTACGACAACCAGGCTGGAACAGGAATATCTTTGATCTACAACGGTCCTTCCCTATCAACGCGGGCATGGGTTAAGAAGTATTTTCAGCAACCTTTTCAAGAGCGTCGTACAGTAGCTGAGAATCGGCGCTTAAGCCATTGGAAAACCGGCAATTCTTACGGGTATATACATGCTCTACGAAGTCACCAATCAACGTCATCCTTTCAAAGAGGCTCTACGGCAGCGTGTCAGCGAGGCTGGAACAAAGCTGAAACGAAAGGTGGAGCAGAATATCGACACATTGATAACCGGATCAGGCTATAAAGGGCGTCGTAAGAAGCACCAAGGTCAGTCTTCTATCGTTGGCCTACGAAAATACATCAGGAAAGAAACGGTAGATATTTCCATTTAAAATATCATTTCTTCACCCTCAGTCCTTCAAGTGTACCAGCAGATAACTTGATCTATTTTCCGTCCCAGCTACGCAAACCAGTCTTTAAAGTGAACAATGGCTCCAGAACAAGCCTGTCTCTACCCTCACCGATGACTCACCCATCGAATTTACCGCTACCAGACATGGCGGGTTTTATATCAATATTTCACAGATTATGCACTATCTCAGAGCGGCTATTATGATACCCGACAGTGGTGCTTTCACTGTGATGGATCAAATTGCTCACGTCAACAACTGGTTTCATTCGCTATTCACACAGGTTGATGTTTTTTTAAACCAATAACTAGTCTCACCACCCATCAACACGTATGCTTATAGATCGCTGCTCAATTACAACAGAGACGACAAAAGAACACATTTTACTTGTGGACTGTGTTTCGCAGACAGCCCCGGAAACTCTGAGGAGATCAACGGGGGCAAACATCGATTTGAACCCCGTCGCAGTCTCACCGCAAATAGTAAAATGGTGGATCACTTGGGGTATATACACGGTAAGGTGTTTAACCAAGAGAAATACCTTTTAAACGGCAACCAGCTCAGAGTCAAGCTGGTCCGTTCAAGAGATGGGTTTAGACTTATGGCTGTCCCTGAACTCCCTTACTTTAAAGTTCACTTCGCTGAGGCCGGCCTTCTAGTGTGACGTGTCACAGGAGCACTTTATATATTGTTGGCACATGCCAAGGCATTACACGTCAGTCCCGCAAAGAATCCCATCATCCGTGTGGAAGTAAAAACACACACTATTCCTATGGGTGTGCAAAGGAAATCACTGTACAACGTATTCACCGGACAATTACCCAAACGATGCATCGTGGGATTTGTATCAAACGCTGCGTTCAACTGAGACGCCACCAAGAACGCGTTCAACTTCCAAACCTACAGCATGAACCATTTCTCGCTGTACGTGGAAGGTGAACAGGTGCCTTCGAAAACTTTACAGCCTGATTTTTCAAACGACAACTATGTTATGTCCTACCAGACACTGTTTTCTGGAACGGATATCTATTTCATGAACTAAGGTAGCAACGTGAAAGAGGAAGCCTTCCCTAAGGGCTATCATCTCACGGCTTTCGATATAAAACCTAATCTGACCGCCCACATGATATTGCATTGAAATTTGACGAGGTATAGATGTCTGAGCATCGAAGTGAACTTCAACTGAGCTCTCATCGAAACCATCAACTGGATCGTGTACGGGAGTTTACCAACATAATAACCATCGACAAAGACAGAAACGTCTTGACCCATTATGGGAGTTAATATAAGCGACTTTTCACCTCTTACACTTGTCATTTAAATCATGGACGTCATTATCGATATCCAGAGCTTCATCGACGACAGAAAAAAGTTTATAGTGAAGGAATTGAGTGTGTTATCTGTATGTGGTACATTATTTAAACATTGGGTGTTAAAATCCCCATACGATATCGAAGAATTTTCACCCGCCACTAAAAAGCAAGCCGACTATATCGTCAACAAACTGCACTGTATTCCCTGGGATAGCGGTGATGTTAATTACAGCCCGCTTGAATCCCTCATCTTCCACGCCACAACGCGTGCAGAAAACGTCTACGTCGAGGTGGCAGAAAAGAAAGGTTTCTAGCCAAATACACTCCTACACCTGTCATAGATCTGTACGACAGAGGTTTTTCGTCTTTGAAAACCCCTAAATTTTACCGCACCATGTACATGGCACATAGCTCTGTATGGAATTTCTGTTCGGTCTCCATCGTTTGGCGACATCGAAATTGTTTGATTGAAGATGGACATTCACACCATAAGACGTGCGCTGTAAACTAACCCATGGTTGCATTCTGTACAGTCAGGTATTTTCCCTGCTTTTCAACTACCGGCAATAATGCAAGAATAGTTCGACCTGCCGCTTTCATCATCAACACAGTGATTCACACACCAAGCCTGGGACGCATTGGGTTGCTATGTATATCGACAAGAACGGCGTGGTAGAATATTTTGATAGTTTTGGTTTATGACCCGTGTAAATTCACAGCTGGCATTTATACGCAAAAACATTTCCCGCACGTCCCGTAGCACGCTACAACTTCAAAGCATCGCCTTGGACGTTTGTGGCCATTACAGTCTCATGTACCTTTTCTATTGCATCCAGAACATTACGATGAAAACTTTTCTAACCCTATTCTCGCCCACCAATCATACAGGCAACGACGCTAAGGTGGTGAGATATTACAACACATTTTTCAAGACTGTAGGGTCCTGCCGCCCCTTAATAGGCTGCGTCCAGTCAGCGTGCGCCTACAAAAGGGACGTCCCGACAGCGTTCCTGCCATAACCGCGACAGTCGTTGAAGTGATCATACTCTATCTAAGATCAAGACGTTTGCGCCCGCGCCATCACTAATATTTTCAACACTTTGTTCCCGCTGGAAGAAGCCGACTCCAAACGAGTCATCATCGCCATGAGCGTCAGGAACAATTTTACGCCCTATGCTCAGCTAGAAAAATGCGGAACAAACTGTGCGATGTATAAACGTACAGAGTGGCAAGAACTGGGCAGCTACAAGTTGGTTGTTTCAAAGTTTTTCAGCAACATGCAACCTCCTCAGAAGATTAGTCTGACTAATCATGAAATCTCTTAGAGACGCATGGTTCGGTGACTGTATGGTGTTATCACCGAAAATCAAGACGCAGGACTCAAATGGGTCGCCTATCTAGCACCTAGATGGGCGCGTCTTTGTGATGTGTAGGATCTCATTGACGTCACCATCAACCACCGGAATAGGTGGTCGACACCCAATGCATGCTATTGCAACGATTTGATCTACACACTCGTCGTGGATGTACTCGACACGCTTACAGAATCAGCGGATTTCATCGACCTCGAACAGCCTACGGTGGAAACGCACATCAGAAACCTGGATTTTATCAGTGCTACCTACCATACACGTCAAGTCGTCAGTTTGGACTATTACATGCTATATTGTGAACTAAAAACAATTTTACAATCGCATCTAATAGACACCGTAGAAAAACTTATAAGCGAATATATGTGTTATTCCTGTATAACTGTTTTGTAAATATTTTGTATGTCTTTGAGACCTTTAATGTATGTCTGTAAAACTTTTAATGTATGTCTATGAAACCTTTAATATATGTCTGTAAAACCTTTAAGGTTTAATAATTATATATTTTTAGTATCTTTTTTATTCACGCATAACCTTTCTATCCCTTACACGTAAATACGAGTTTCGATTTGTCAACCCGGCAAACTGGCACCAAATTTGAACAGGGTCAATTACCTCTTGTACTAGCTCAAGGTTTCAAGTTCACGATCTATTATTATCCCGACTTGTCTTGTCAAGCCGCCAAACTGGCACCAGTCATTAGGGAATAAATTATTTCGACATCATTCAAGGACGTGTTCTATTTCTGTCTCGACCTGTCTTGTAGACCCACCACACTGGCACCAGTCATCAGGGAACAACCTATTTCGACATCATTCAAGATCGTGTTATATTTCTGACTTGACTTGTCTTGTCCATCCACCAAACTGGTGCCAGTAATCAGGGAAACCCCATTACCACATAGGGGTTGTGACACCGGGAAAATACATTACCGCTAAGGGGGTTGCGATACATGCCTTTAAAGCGGAGGGGGGGGGGGTAGTGAAAGGGGTCTCAAGGCAAGGGAACTATTTATCACACTCTACCCCAAACGGTCGTTAAGAAAGGCTCGTGCTGCTTGTTCCGGGAAGTGAAAGGCAGTCCAACAGAGTCTTGTGAGAGGGAGCCAATGTTCACTCTACGCTACGCTTTCATCAGAAGATGTTCGTGTTCCGTGCCGATGCCACGGGAGGAGCGCCCGACGCCGTTGACTGCATGGCAATACATAAAAAAAATAAACTCCAACCCCTGTCCCAATACTATGACAATAAGCTCCCAACACCCAAAAAAACTCCATCGCCCATCCAAATTCTAGCCAGACTTTAAATAAAACAAGCTTGGACAAGAGTAAACCGATGAAAGGGGATCGGGGGGAGGGGAGGCGGAAAACCAATCCGCAAACACCAACAGCATTACGTAATTATCACAATACCCACTCTTTCCAAATCGGGGTCAAAGGTCAAAGATCAAACTGGAACAAGTGGGCGCGCTAGGTAGTAAGGTTAGTATTGATTATTTATTAGCATGGGGGATATTGTGAAGTTTCCATCACTCTTTCCTTTCAATTTAAACACACCCCGTTGTTTGTAATTTTATGTAAACTTTACCAACTTTAGAAAATATGGTTAGCTTATGTAAAAACAATATTAATTGGATAAATAAAATACAAATATTAATCATCTGTGAGGTTATAAGAGTTTACAACGTGTTGATTTTTTTTAGCAGTTCACCGCACTTGTACGTGTTCAACCGTTTCTAACATACGTGAGAAATAATATACACATATATGCAGTGGCGTCTCGTGTATAGACACTGTGGAACTTCAGCACCCCATATTCACACTTGATATTATCGATAACATTTAATATAATGAGTACTTATTCTTTAATTATTTATTCATTTTTGTAGTACAATATATATTCATTAGGCTTAATGTCAGTACCTCAGTAGCCATCCCCCAGTTTAATAAAAAGATACAAAAATCTTTGTATGGAACTGTGCGCTTCACAGTACCACTGACGTGGTGTTTGACTGTTGTGCGCATGCGCACATAGGAGGGTATGTGGAGGAAGGCGGGACTGCCAGGTAGAGAGAGCACTGTTGCTATCGCAGTGCCGGCTCTGGCGTGAAGGTGGAAGGAAGTTTTTTTTACTCAGTGTGTGTTATGCTTAAAAACTGTGTACCATATTCTTGAATGGGATAAAGTGTAGAAGAGTGTAGAATCATATTACTATTCTGCTTCCAGCTATTCTATTTGATTCATTTTTTTCGGTTATTTTATTTAACAGAAAGACTATATGCGCTTGCAGTACTTTCAATGGAGAAAAATTTCCTCAATTGTCATCCAGATATCAAGGAGAAAATTATTGATATTTTTGCGCAAATTTAAACAAGAAGAATGGATTTTATTTTTAAATAAATAGATCAAGCTTGAAATGTAGCAATTTAAGTTAAAGTAAGTAAAAAAGGCTTTTTTTGTTAATATCTTATCAAGTTCGTTAATAAATTTTCTTTTTATACATGTTTTTTTTTTCCTTTTACACAATTTTAAAACAAAGACTAAAATTTTTCTGAAGCAGCACCCCCACTAATTTTAGCTACGAGCCGCCACTGCATTTATGTCTTTGTTTTCATAGTGAAAATCAAGTTTAAAATAAATAATGTTGATCAAGGTCTCAATTAAAGTACAACCATAATCATGCCACATTCATATTAGATGTTTGAGCGCTCTCTCTCTTTTTTTTACAATAATGATAGTTTTGTGAAATGTGATTTTGAAACTAATATACGAAACGCATTTTATAAAACTAGTTAAATATGAGAAGGTTAAACAAGAGGTGGTTATAACGATTATCTTGATTGTCTTAAGGTGTAGAAAGAAGTTAGCCTATATCGCTTATGTTTTCAAAGCCTATTAGATCATTCAAAAACTTTATTAAGAGATATTAAATGTTTATTTTGACAAACTTTGTCTTTATAAAAAACCTTTCTATGACTTTACAAAATGTAAACGTGAAGCTAATTATAATAAAGGTTCAATAAAATACGATGTCGATATAAATGGCGTATTTTGTGCTATAAATAATGGATGACTTATCTAATTTGATTATATTATGTTAGTTGTTATGATTGAATGTCTTCTGCTAGAAGCACGTTTCATTATCCCATGAAAATATCACTTGAATTTTTATCGTCCAGTTCTAGCAGATTATAAACAGTATAAAAAAGTATTCTTTATTGATCAACTAAAAAACTTTGACTATACGTTTCCAACATTTAGAATTTGTAAAGTCAACATTTTATTATTTTATTTTGAAAGTCACTACATTTTCTGTTCACAATGACTGGCTTACTTCAAATGATAAAAGTCACACATTCAATTAAAATATTTATGTAATAAGTTAAAAGTACCTTATTTGTGTAACCCCCTTAGTTTATTATTTTTGGACGTTATTATCGGCCCATTTTGCACCCTCGCAAGTACTTTTTAGAAATATATCCAAACATATGAAAAGTATTTAAAGGAAACGTAGAAAATAAAGGACCAACGCACTACACATATTACATAAAGACAAATAGAATAATTATATCATTAAAAAAGTGAGTTTATATTGAATTTAAGTGTATGTTCGCAGGGTCCTGAATACAGTTAAAATAATAATAATAATACTGAGTTTTACGAAGTTGGCAACACGCTTCTTCGTGACAACATTCATGACCTTCAAAGATTCTTTGTGAGAAAACCCCTGAGGCGAGAAAAAATCCATGCAGACAATTTGGTAAACACTGCTCAGTTTAGTTTAAAAGACAGTGGAACATTTCCCAGCGGTTTAATGACCTGAGCGTGCCCTGACTCAAGGAGGGGTGGAAAGGACACTACAAAAGGCAGCTGATTTTGCAATTTTTATAGCAAAACATTTATTTGTCAAAAATAAATATAATATTGCTCCAGTAGCAACGCTTAATTTAATTTTATTCACGCGGTGATATCAATTGCTTTTGAATAACTTATCTGTCAAGGGTGTCTTTGAATTTAATGATAACATTTTTCTTTACATTTAAAAAGTTTGTCGTCTAATGCCACTCTGCTCATGACAGATATTTAACAACTGTTGATATCACCTCGGGAAGAAAATTATAATCTACGTTTCTACTAGAGTAATATTTTATTTATTTTGAACAAAAAATAGTTTTGTTATAAAAACTGCAAAAACACTGACATTTGCTCACGTCCCTTACACCCCACCCCTAGCCGAGCCTCTAGCAATATCTTCATCTTGTTCAACACCTAGTAGTACTTAACCTAGTGGACAAGCACAGTAGTAAACCATACAAAACCAGGGGAAATCCAAACTATTACTGATGTTGAATGGTTCTCTCAAGAAAGCAGTAAGCCAATAAAACCCATACGTCATCTGGAAAACCTTGGGACGAAACAAACCGATACGAACCAGACCTTGTCTGGAGATATACAGGTCTCTGATTCGATTCGGTTTAAACCTTGGTTCAACGTTCTAAATCATAAAGAGTAGATAAAGTTCATAGTTTTATATTCATAATAATTACAGTCATATTGATGCTATTAGTATTTATGTATATTATTATTAAATTAAGTTGAAAAAATAAATTTCCAGCTGTTGCATAAATGTATTACGAAGTTTGTTGAAGTAAATGTTGGTTAAAATGATTGCTTACGAGCCTCTTTTGTTTTCAAATCGAATCTCCTATCGACTCAAGCGACCGTTACTGTTTGACTGTCATCTACAGTTCTTGTGTAACTAATGCCCCAAACAGACTTGAGGTATATTTCTATTAAACTAATATTTATATTGCATTGCATTTTATTTCCAAGAAAATAATACATTTTGGTTCATTTTGTGTAATTTTTATTCTATTTAGTTTTATTTTCTACACAATATAGTATTTTATTTACTTTATATTATTATTATTATTAATAATAATATTAGAACCGCGTCTTACTAACCGTTCGGGTTATAAGCAATTTACTTTATAAAAATTGTTGTTTTATATACAATTACATTTGGGACTTTTGTTTGTTTGTTTAATTGATTGTATGATTAAGCTAAACATCTTCATTTATTTGTATAAGGCAGCACTACCCCAATAACATGGTGGGACTACCACATGTATTGGGGCTATACCGTCATATGCTCTACTATAAATTTCTATAAAAAATCACATACAATTTAATAATAAACATAAATACTTTCATGTAATACATTAGTAATCCTCCAAATGTATTATTTAATGTGTGTAAATAATGTTTAACAAACAAGATATTTGAATTCTCCCTTAAGGTGGCGCCATTCCACCACTTCCCCTATGTTTTATTCTATTTACCCACGCTATATAATATTATCAAGCAATAGCAAACGTTATTTTAACTAAAGTGAGCCATAAAGAACAAGCTATTCAATTACCTTTAGTAAAGTGCGCTGTAAGGGCTGCAATTGTAAACTCGAAACAGGATTCCGACACTATCAAAAATGACTTCCACCCTTCAAACAAGTGCTATTGCGGCTTTCAAGGGCACTTGTCTTCTAAGGGGCCTTAGACGGGTTATTTAGATGCGGCCATAGATCACACCGTGATTTCTATACTATACTAGATATCAATGGGATCGGATAACAAGAAAACCGCTGGACAGGAGACTAGACTCAAACAAGGACCATGAGTCTCTCTGCTCATTTACCGACTTGGACTACTTGACTGAGTCAATGCATACTAATAATAACAACAAATTTATTGCAATGAAATGCTCCGATACAGACGACTTCATGGAAAACTTCTTTTGAACTTTGAATTTATATTTGAATACATTTGTCAAAGAAAATTACAAATGTTCGTGCTAAAAAATAAATATAAAGTCAAAATGATTGATTGTAATACTATAAGTCTTTATTTTAAAGCCTAATATGGTACATTTTTACATAATCCAACTCCCCCCAAAATTGCTAATTAATCCACGACTCCGACCCCACAGCCCCGATAGTAACAAAGTTTTTTAATCATTTTGAATGTAGTAGGCCTATCATCGGGTTCCCCGCACTTTCATGACTGTAATGCCAGTTTACATTTTGTGATTGTTGGTTTTTTTAGAGAGAGAAATAATCTATCTAAAAGGTATGGTTCTTGGATATAGCTGTTGGATTACTATTTACATGGCGTCATCAATCTGGCTGAGTGTTTTGACTTGTTCTTTTGTTTTATTTAGTTGAAATGTGCTCCCGTCATAGATTGTTTATATGAGTTTGTGCAGGGTAATGTAGTGTGATCCTCCCTACAAAATAAAATACAATTGTATAAGTCTCATAAAAATAATAGCTGATTATATAATTAAATACTTTTGTTTGAGTGAAAGAGATTTCGGAAATTATGCCTAAGCACCATAACGTATAATAGGCCTACAATATATTTAACTTAAGATTCCAACTAAAAAATTTAAAACTATGAGTACATTTTTACATACTTTTAAACAATATTTGATTCTGCGTCACTTCAGCCTAAATACTATAGGCCCGATAAAGTTTTTTTAATAAATAATCTTAAATTTAGTAGTGGATTTATTGCATTCTTGTGAGTGTTATACTAAGTAGTATAAAATTTGTGATTTTGGGGGTTTTCAAAGAGGAAAAAATCTCCTAAATGGTATTGTTCAGGTTTGGTCAATTCTTATGAATATTTAAGCGTTTCTGAGATGTTGTTATCTAGGCCTACATTTTCATCAAACCATTATAATAATGTAGGTCTAAACAATAGAGTGTGTGTGTTCATAGTAAAACACTTTTATTAATGTAGCTTATAATGACAAAGATATACTTTTATTGAATGCTCGTAATTTGTGAACCCTCTCCCTCAGTTTTTATGATTTTATATAAGAAAATATTAAAATTGTCTTAGTAACTTTATTAACTAACTCCTACTTTTCTTCCAACCTAAATCATACTATAGCTTGATCTTTGCGCGTGAACGAAAGCAAGCTGTTTCGAGGTTAAGTTTAGAGTGTACTGCAAACGTGAAGAACTTGAAAGATTTTATTTTACTAGCAATTAATTTTATTAATAAACCAACTTCTTTAATTGATATTCATATTCAAATGAAAGACCTACAAAACCACTCACCTTTTGGTAGTTACCAGTCGAGTTGAAACTCCTGGTTATTTCTTCCTGCGCTTTCTTCTTCGCAGCTAAATTCCCTATATCAGATTTTTTACTTTCTATGATCGTGTGAGTCTTGATTTGCTCCAATAAAAATATTCGCTCGTCCTCGTTAAAAGGTGGCTGTTTATGTTTTTCCGCCATTTTCAGAAATATCTGGGCGTTTATGATCAGGTTTGTTAAATTTACGAGCAAAATCGTCACTATAGAAGTCAGTTGATGTAGATAATTTTAATTCTCGCTAATGTGTGGTACCCCTGTGTCTCTCTGTGGATGATTTTATCACGTGATTACTCGCCAGACGTTCTAGCAAGGCGTCCGCCAAACTTAGCCCGTGATTAGCCTGTGCTTTGGCCGCGCTCAGCATCGCTCTTGCGCACGGGCCACAGATTAGTTCCTGTACACATGGAAGTAATCCCAGTGCTCAGTGCTAACTTTGTCTGCACAACAGAGTGAAGGAGGAGCATCCATGGTGTGTTATTATCTTCTTCTTAATTTTAAAATTATTAAAATTGGCTTAATTCAGTTTTAGTTTTATTTCTTTAAAATGTAATAAAAGAACACAGTGCTCTCCTCTATATTATTTAAAATTGACTAAAGTTAAAGATTGTGTCAAATTTTGGTCAGAAGAATGTGATTACAAAGATTCAATTGGTGAAAATTATTTTATAGAACTGTAATAACACTATTAGCTATTTCCTAACTCCAAAGCAGATGTTGCTCGGTTATTCAGCCAAATTAACCAAACGAAAACCAAGTTAAGAACAGGGATGAAAATATAAACTTTACATGCAACAATGTGCGTTAAGTTCAGCCTTGATGGGGGAAAAAATCCTGCCATGACTATTTCAAGCCCTCACGCCCCCAAGAACAATACCTGGGTGCGCCATTAGATGGGTATATAGGTTTATTTATGTGGTTTAGAAGGATGAAATATTTCCGAAAATACAGAGGAATATGGCCGAATGGAACTTTATTAAATAGGTGGGTCAAGTTATCATCTTCTTGATTTTGAAATATGGCTACTACCGTATTTCCCTTTATATGCCAAATGTAGCTTATACCGTCTGTAATGTTATTTTCACTATCATCTAATTTTGAGAAGGAAATCATTTAAGTATTACATTTAACTTGCTAGTTATCATTTAATGATTATGATTATCCCTTCCTTATACACACACAATTCGTCCCTGGCATTGTTGCATAAAAACTAATAAAACATTTAACTGAAAGCATTTTAGCCATCAATGCTTAACATGAAATATTAGGCATGTTAGTAGTTACTCACTCATGAAAAAGACTGCATAGCAAAATGTTATTATAAGGCAAGTCTAGATATGTGACAACATTGGAGAAAAACAACTAAACATCTAAAATCCACTCGACAAACAGTAATTTAACATTTAATTGGTTGATAAATGTAAGGTTTTGGTTTGTGTTTGGGATTACTGGAACATAAAAGATCTTCTTGGCAGGACGTTATCTTATTGGATAGGTGTGAGTTAGGTAATTATTGTGATACAGTTAACCAATAGTCAGTACTTTGGGGGGGTTTATTATGAATGCTCTTAAATGGTGTTTTTGTTTTTTTATAAACCCTTTTTCTAAAGGGTGGACCAAGTATTCTAGACCCCAAAATATTTCAAATTAATAGACGTATATATTAAAATTAGTTTGCATCTACGGGAACAGAATGGATATATATTCTCCATCCCTTCCACATCTGTGTAAACATGTGAATAGCATGAATATAAAGTAACACGCTACACCAAAATGTTTATTTGGTGGGCGTTTAATCTTACTTTTGAATTAAGGCTATGAATATAATTGTTTTAGATCTTTCTAGTATTTTTAACAACTGTTATCGGAATGATAGTGGTTCAACTAAGGTCTTACCAGGTCAACTTTGGTAGAGGATTAAAAAATCTTATGTGTACTTGTATTTATATGGTAAAAACAGCTTTTGGTATATATTAGAGAAAGGTTGGGATTTTTATGCGTTTGGACAATTATTTGCAAATCTGGAATATTTTTATACAAACTTGTTTATCACTTCAACTCCTTTTGGTTACGTATTTAGCTGTGGCCACTGAGTTTTGCTGCAAATTATTACCTACCATTTAGAAAATAAGGTGTTTTTTAGCAATCTTGTAGGCAGTAACGGGGCATTGCAGGGTTAATAACCTGCTTGCCAGGTATTAAGGAATATTGTTAGAGTAGCCGGTGGAAACAATAGCGCCATAAAAGATTTTAAGGTGGGTGGTTTTCTTCCCTTGTCTTGGATAACACTGGGTACCGCCGTTAACGGTACTGCAGGACAGTTAGGCTACTCGCTCCATGTTGGGTCACGAGGATCAATGGGATTATCTTCCTGATATTTTAAAAATGTCAGTGTAGTCGAGTAAGGTAAGACTCGTTAGTCTTATCTCGTAGGGTTTAGGCCAAGGATGCTCCCGGATCAACTCTTGGTAGTAATGTTTATGTAAATTATTTATCGACATATTGCGTTAGCCGTTCGGGTAGTTGCCGTGGATCTAATTATTATAATAAAAAAATGAGGCATAGTAGCTAGTAGTAGTTATATTGCACCACGTATAAATCAATTGATATTGCGAATTTACCATAAATCTGTTGATGAGCATTCTGACACTATCCAAGACACGTGACGTGTATCAAGTGAAATACTAGAAGACAACCAATATAATAAATAGTAATTTAAATAAATGGTGTTTTATTAATTTAACCAACACAACGCAACCACTATACGATCCATACAAAGCTATATATTAAAAAATAAACATTCATTCCGTGCCAAGCTCATTTAATTTGCGAGGCCATTACGGTCATATACAGGCTGGCCATGAAAGCGAGTGTGTTGGCTGGTGTCCGTTTATGCACGGAGCAGTTTGTCTTGTTGGTATTACCAATAAATTCACTTATTGGGTGTGATATTTTTATAACTATTATCTTATAGAGTAGCTATAATTGAGGAGAATGAGGACAAAAGAATAAAAATAGCCTACCAAAGGTAAATATATCAAATCTTGAGTCACCAAAATAATTGAAGAATAACAGCGCTGAAAGTTGGAACAAGATGAGGCCATTTTAAAATAAAGGTTTTGCTTATTTTAAGACTAAACCCTTCTACATTTAACTAACATAGATTGGTAGGAATTTATGATTTTGCTTGGAGGTGGAAGTGATTTACTGCACCCTACTATTCGCTTGGGCTCACAGCATTTAATTACACTAATGGATGAATAGAGTTTGAGGAAATGTGCTCTTATTTGCCTGGAGGGAAAGGAGAAAATCCTCAAGGAGAAATTACTACCTGTACACTCTACCGAGATTATAATCACGACATACCTATCATTGACAAACCAAACAAGCTTTACGTTAATTCCGCTCTACACCGAGGATTGATTTAACTAATATAATTTATTATCTTAGAATTGTTATTTATTAACGCAACTATAAGATTGGAAGTGAGAATCGTCGTGCTTGATGGGTATTTTAGAAGCTAGCCCCACCCTCACCTAAACACGAGTAGAGTTCCCCTTGACATTTCCCCCCTTCCTATAATTATCATAATATCACTTAAAAAGGGAATGTAAAAATATAAACTCAGCAAGCAATGGGACCCAACTTGAAATATGCCGTTACCACAAGGTTGGAATCTACTGATAAATGAATTATTATTTTTAGAACTTTAACTTGTTTACAAATTTACACTATTGGTATCATGGGCGCCCATAGAAATTCTCCAAAAAGGTCGGGGGGTGCCAAATTATCCCCCCCCCCCCCCACACANACACACACACGTGTGCGCGTGGGTACCTGGAAAATTTCTGCTGGACACTAGCATTATGATTGCACTGAAAGGATATAAAAAATACAGCAACACTTGATATTGTTTGTTTTCTCTGTTCTCAGACGAGAATATTAATGAAATATTAACAATTGTTTAAACTGTAATGACAGGTTTTATTCGAAAATGCGTCTAGTGGATGTGTTGATCATATACCACGATTATAAATCTGATAGTTGTAAATGTTGAAAGAAAATAATTGTAAGGCAAAATAGACGATTAAAAAATATTAGCAATGCCTTCTGGTCAAATACAACATTTCAGAGGGGGCAAGTGCCCCCCTTTCCCTTTCCTTTTACTGTGGGTGCCCACGATTGGTATAAATTGATATATTCATATATTCATACAGCTGCTATTTAATGTCAATAATCTTTGTACAGTAATAGTTATGCATAAAATAAATAGTCTATAAGCTGATTCAATCCAAAAAATGTGCAATTAATATTAAAACGTTTAAAGTGTCCTTTTCTGTGAGAAAAAAAACTATTGACCTACTCGCCAGCACTGGCGCAGTCCAAGGAGGGGGGTTAATGGTTGAGCCCCCCCCCCCTAGGCCTTGCTACCCATCTACCTCGTTCTCGTCCCTAAGGCTGTTGAGATCATACCTGAGGAACTCTACAAATGAAGACATACTTAATGAGCTTCATGTACATACATCCAGAGGTGTCAGTTACGGACCCATGTGGAAACTGCCAGATCTGGGATTGGCCAGATATGGACCAGTTCTGGCTAGATATGATCTTTCCACATGGAGAGGATGCAGTTCCCAATGAACTTTCTATGAAGCCAAGGAAAATTAACATAAGACTAAAGTGAATTAGTTCAAAAGTGATTTTGTGAGCTAAGAGTTAGTGCAAGCTGCTTATTTGAATTTTCAGATTTTAGCTCATAAAATAATTCTATAGATCAAATTTCCAAAATAACATTTATCGAAATTTGCATGTTTGTATATTCTAGCAGTAGGCTTGAATAAAAATTTGCTCATAATATTTAGAGAATTATGAGCATTTTTATATATTTTAAATTATTTTGGATATTAATGTATTTCTTTTGATGCATATGCATTTTGCAGTACTTAAATTTTCAAATTTTACCACGGGAAAAACCAATGGACCCCACTTGGTTGGTAAGTGAAACTAAACCCACCTCACAAACGAACCCTGGCTGCCCAGCCAGTGTTCGCCACATGGAACAAATATAAAGACTCAAATAGCAGAAGTTATTAGTTATGCTTTTTATTGAGGAATTCTCCATAAAGATATATTCTGAAATTTGAAAAATGACACCTGGACACGGGAATCGAAGCCGGTACCCGCACGTCCATCATAGACTCTGCCAAGTTTGACATAAGTAGAAATTTGTTTTTAGAAATTAATTTTTTTTAAATGTTTGCATCTAACAGTTACTATTGATTTATTATAAGTACACCTTATATCGTTAGGGAAATGGGATACACCGATTTTTATGATATTAAAGACTTGCACGACCGATACATAGGACCATCTCAACAATTACTGAAACATGTAAAAATCGTAGAATAAAGGTATTGAAAGTCGAGAAGAGCGGACCTGAGTAGGATGCATATAACGATACGATTACACACAATAGACCAATTAGTTGAATTGGGGGGTGGGGGAAGGAGGCTTGTATGTGTAGGGGGATAGGGGTGGTAGGCCCGGGTCTTGATGTGTAGAGAGTCAGATGTATTGATTGGGA
>CABFVX010007335.1:0-24569 GCA_902151425.1 Timema shepardi
TTTATCTGATTACCAAACCCTTCCTTCACCTCTGACAAGACATCTTGTGAATGTGGGGAATGCCAGGCCTCCGCCGTGGTTCTGATCCCACGTTAAACTGTAGGTCCTCCATTTCATCTCACAATCACCCTTCCATTACAAATTAGCGCAAGTGCGTACAACCCAAACGGGTAGTAATAAGCAATAATAATATTAAAATAGCGGCATCTAAGTGACAATGATCGACCACGCTGCCATAGTCAAGTTGGTGTTTTACTCTCTATAAGGGGATCAATGTACCCCAAAAATTTCATAATTATGTGTTTTGTTGTGTTTTTAAGTGTGAACTTTGAGGCCTACACTTTTCTGGCAAATGAGTAGGCCATGTCCTTCTATCTTTTTTTAATGTTTAGTTTAAAATAGCCATTTGGTAGCATTTTCCCTATGAATTTAAATAAAAATAATGTGGAAGATTATGAAAAAAAATTATATATATATATATATATTTAACTGTGCAGACTTAAAATCATGATATACAAGAAGCTAAGCTTCAAATTACAACTTGAAAGCATGATTTGAACTCTTATTTTGAGGTTGTACCCATGCTTCATGTAGTATTGCATATGTTTGCTGATTTTGAATAAGAGAAAATTTTTATAAAAAAATATTATTTTATCATTTGTTCAGTCTAAAACTTAAGGCGCACTCACCTGGACTTGGTGATGGCTCTCTTAAGTTCTTTCTGTAGCTGTTGGACTCTCATTTCCGCCCTGTGGTACTGCTGAGAAGTGCGCCTGTGTTCTAGTTCACCCAGTGTGCGATCACGCTCTGACTCATTCACCTGCGCAAACACCAAGTACTATGTCGGTACAGATTGCAAACGATTGGGGGAAAGTTTTAAGAGATCACCGTTTGAGGTGATGGCATATAGAATTGGCAGTTATCTGTGTGGATTTATCAGGTGAGGTTGGTCCACTTAGTTTTTACTCTTTACTTACCAAAGAATGATTCCCAAAAATGGTTGAATTTTCAATCCACAATGCTGTGTGCAATATTTGGCCGTGCCTGAAAATCAAAATTGAAAACCGAAAGTTGGAAAGCTTGGAGCAGTTCAAGCACCTGACAAGTCTACTGACAAAGGACAACTACTGCTCCAAGGAAGCTTTCAACAAGAAGAGGTTACTGCTGAGCGGCAAGTTGGGTTTGGAACCGAGGAAGAAACTGATGAAATGCTACATTTGGAGCAGAAACTTGGACTTTCAGGAAGATTGAAAATAAATACTTGGAGAGCTTTGAAATGTGGTGCTGGAGAAGACTTGAGAAGATCAAGTGGACAGACAAATGAAGTCCTAAGGAGAGTGGGTGAGCAACGAACAATTTTTTTATGTGATTTTTCGAAACAAAGTAAACTAGATCGGACATAACCTTAGGAGGAACTGTCTCCTGCACGACGTCATAGAAGGAGAGGTTGAAGGAAAGAGGAGCTTAGGAAGGAGGAGGATTGAAATATTGGATGACTTGAATGAACAAAGACAATTATGGGGGCATTTGCAGTCTAAGTTCACTGACAAAAGGAATGGGCATGTCCTAAGATAAAACCCCTAATAATAATAATAATGATATTCAGGGTGTAAACAATTGTTTACTCTTTTGAAAGGAACAAACACTCAAGCAACAATAACATAAGGACACGCTTTTATCATCAAGTGACTTCCCCAAAAGAAAGATTTAGAGCCTATTCCCACCTTTGCTGCAAAGAGAGTTTTAGATTTTTTATGTAAAAATAAGGAGTAAGTCTTGATATTTAAAAAAAAAAATTCCTTAGATATGACCCTTTTGACAAATCTGACAAACCTGCTCTCGCAATAGGCTGGATTTTTAGTGACAAAGAGGCCAGGGTTTGAATCATGACTGGATTCACGGATAAGTTTGTTTTTTTTCAAATGGTTTCCTGCTCTTCCTTCATACAAATTGAATGGAGGCACTTCTTCTGGATTCAAACTACATCATCCCTTTCCCATTTGTGTGAATACATGGTTTAAAAAACTCTATGACGTGAGCCCACGATCAAGCTATGTCGGTCGAGTGGGCACAGCTGTTAGAGATTATAGTTCCAACATTTGCAGATAGAGGGTGTCATGTGGTCAGCACAACGAACCCTTTGGCCACTAAGCTCAGCTTTCTAGACTGTAGCTGCTACCTATTTATTCAGGTAGCTCCTCATTTGTTCACATAAGGCTGAGTTTGATCCCATTTCCGACATACAGAAAAATTCTGGGTGCACCAAGGATCAAATCCGGGACTTGTGGATCAGTAGCCAAGAATTCGGACTGCTAGATCTCAGAGGTGGTGGTTATCCTGAACTAGATAGTAAAAGGCAGTGCATAGAATGTTTTCGATAGGCCTAAATATGAGATTTTGTAAATCAGGGTGTGAATAAACAAATGAATACAATTAATAATAATATTTTTTTAAAAAAACAGCAAGAGTTTAGTCTACATACTCTCATGGTGGCATGATTTAACATCTCCTGCCACGCGTGGTCAAATGTCCGGCCTTCTGTGCTCAAGCCCTCCTCCGCCAGATAGACCATCTCCTTGGCTGCCGCGTGGGCCGAGTTGGCTCGCTCGAACCTAACAGCCGCGTGTTGAGTTTCCTGAAGAGCCTTCACAAGAAAAGATAAATATAGTCTCGATAGGGTGTTTAAAAACGCTGATATAACTTATCACATCTAACGCTTTGAGCTATGATATCATAAGCTTTCACACAATTCATTTGGTCAGGTTTTCCAAACTCTCGTATTTTGACAACAAAAGTTAAAATAACATCGAATATCTATCTATTTAAATAGTCTAAGGCCTACTTTATTAGTAAAGAAGCTCATTATAATTCTTATGTAAAATCTTACTCAGCTTTGTTCAAGTGTAGACAAGTTAATAAAAACAAAAATTTTACCGGTCATTATCTATGGGTGACGAAAAACATTTAGGCTAAAGTGTGTTCGAAAACAAGATACTAAGGAAGATATTTGATCCAAAGTGTAAGAGGCTACTGGTGAGTGAAGGAGGTTACATAATGAGTAGTTACATACCTACCCTGTATTCATCACAAGACTTTGTTAGGATAATCAAGTCTCGCTGATTAGGATTGGGTATGACATGCAAGAGCGAATGGGAGAATCTGGAATCATGTTCAGGGTATTGACTGGCAAACCCAATGGGAAGAGACCATTAGGAGGACCTAGACGCAGATGGGAGGATGCCATTAAAATGCACCTGAGAGCAATAAGGTGTAATGAGGTGAACTGGATAGAACTAGCTAAAGATATGGATAGAAGGCGTACTTTTGTAAGTGCGGCAACGAACTTGAGTTCTTAATGCCATAAGAGTATATAAGTTAGTAGAATAGTTAAAAAGTGTTTGACACTAAACAATCCCCCTGAGAGAATCTTTGGTTCAGATCTTAGGCAGGATAATATTCCTTAAATCCCCTTCTTATTTTTTTAATGTTTGTAAAATCAATATTATATTATCCCAGTGACAATAATAACATATTATATTGTTATTTCAGAATCAACCATCATTTATTATTTATTTATTTTAATGTGATTCGGATAATCAGGGGAAATGAGTTAAACCTTCCAGTCAAAAACACATATTTTTAATCAGAATTTCTACCACTTACTTCTTTAGCTTTCATACGTGCTTCATAATATGGCCGAGCCTTTTCCACGCATGCTCCTAGTTTTTTAGCTAAACCGTCGATTCGAACAGTAGACTCACACAGCAGTTGTCTGAAAGCAGCTCGAGATTCCTGAAAACCAATTTATTAATAACAATTAAAAATCATTTAGGTCTACACCAACAATAAACAGTGTGCTACCTAAACTTATTTAGTTTTAAAAATCAAATAGCCAAAGCTATTATTTATGCTTTTTAGTGAGTATTTGGCTATCAAGATATCATATTCTGAAAATTGAAAAATGACACCTGGACACAGAAATCGAACCCAGAACCTTTGGCTTAGTACGCCAATGCTCTAACCACTGAGCTATCCAGGAGTCGTTCCATAACCAGGGTCATTCTTCCCTCATATTTTAAGGCAGAGTCTATGATGGACGTGAGGAAATTGTCGGCTACAAATACGTGATTTTATTAAGATCACGAGCTACAGTAGCCCCACGACTTCTTTGGTGCTAACCGACAGCTCACGGCTTTGAAAAGCTACCAGACCAAATTATGTATTCAGGGTGGCTACAAAAAATATATTACAAAATTTCCTGACTTTTCCAGGTTTTCCAGGCAACATTTTTCAATTTTCCCTGACTACTTTTTTCCAGTTTTAATGGCGGATGATGACGTTTGTTTTATTTATTATTGGTCACATACTAAAAAAAAAAAGTTTGTATCTACTAAATATAAACAGTTATAAGTTATTTTAAAAATTAAAATGTTATTTTATATAGGTAGGCCTATTATTAACTTTTGTTTCAGTGTTTAGTTGCAAAATTTATGGGATATTTTAGACATATTTTTTAATTCCCTAACTTTTCCTTATTTTTAGTTAAATTCCCTGACATTTCCCTGTTATTAAAAATTCCCTGACTTTTCCAGGTTTTCCCTGTCTGTAGCCACCATGGTATTCCTACGCCAAACCATATGATCTGCAAAAACTTGTGTTTAGCAGTTGTCACTTCTGACAGTCAAAATGTAGGTATATACCTGAATGTTGACTGTCAGAAGTCAGCTGTGAGCTGTCAGTCAGCACCAAAGAAGCCATGGGGCTGTAACAGATAACGCAGCCACCTTCGACCCGGTAGTTGGCTTAATGCTGCCACTTGTACTATTATTATAATTGTAAGGGATTGCAAACATTAAACTTCTTATAATCTGAAATAGATTTATTTTTTAAATAATCCCACCCTCGGATCACACTATTGCCAATCCTTTTGACAGTTAAAGTAATTTTCGATTATATCCAGACCTTAGGCCTCCAAATTATATTAGATTTGTCTATTTTCTACACACCTGCCCATATATTTTCTAAATTCCATAATTAAAATTTTTGAATCTAAAGAAAAACAGTAAAAACTTTAGTATTTAGGCCTATGAGGACCTAAATTCTCAAATAATACTAAAAAATATATAAGTAACAATTAATTCTTTAGTCCTAGTGTGTAGCTTAATAACTTACATCCAAGTCAACTTCGAGTTTATTAATATCATCCGTAGCAGTATTTAGCCTCTCCAATTCAATCTGTAATAAAAATATGTTGATATTAACTCTCATACTATTTCATTTTAACCAGCTGGCCTTTACATCTGTCAAAACTTTGGCAGGATGAGTTAAATGGTAAATAAAAAACTCTAACCTGTACACGCGGATCAACCTCATCACTGCATTTATCTATATCTATAACTTCTGAAGACACGCTTGATTGTGATATAGTTGCCATATTCACAATTAATTTCAATTTTATTACACTATTTACAAATAATGACAACGTTCAAGCTGCAGTTTGCAGCCATTTTGAATTTTTAATAGTGCAGGTAAGTTACGGTTGCATGAGTGGATAAGTTACAAGAATAGAATATTTATGCAAACACTTATAATAATTAGGTGCACCCAATGTTTATCGATAGTAATAATTCAGATTTTATGTATGTATTGTATCACCGTTCACACTTATATTCTGTATTTTATTAATATGTCCTACACAGTTATTCATTTATTCAGGGAAAAAATTCAATGACATTCAGACGCATGTAGTTTTTGTATTAAAAATTGCCGCCGGTACGCGTATTAACATTCCCTAACCCAGTACAGAGCACCACGCATTCTGAGCGATATGATTGGTCCTAGGTCTTAGCGCGGCCTTCAAACAGCGGTCACTCACCAAGCGTAACAAGGGCATAAGTGTTGCGCCACATATAACGCCAATTTCTATACATTAAAAGGTGGGGTGAAAGAGAGAACGCTGCATATAAAAGAAATTTATGTTTTTAATAGGATGATAATTAATAATAAGATGATGACGTAAGCATTTTAATATATGAACAATATTTTATAAAAATAAAATAAATAATAATAAAAAATATTTGGATATACTTAGAGAAAAGGCTCAAATATAATAAGCAGTTACAAAATAATAATAATAAAAATATTTAAATACACTTTAAGAAAAGGTTCAAACCTAATAAATAGTTACAAAATAATAAAAACACATTTAAATACACTTTAGAAAGGTTTAAACAACAGTAGAGAAAATTCAAACATATTTCCCTTCGGCCAACATTGATAGCATTTTACTATATTATTTGTGTTATTTTACAGGTATTGATACTATCTATCAAAAGTGAAAGCTACAGATAACATTACTTGATGTAGGCTTCTGAAAATATATATAGTAGACTATATTAGAACACAGGCTGCACGGTACAACGCGCTAGTCTCGTGTTAAACAAGACTGCCGAAGGCGGGGAGACCGGGGTTAAATCCCGGTAGGGTGCACTGATAGTGGTTTTACAAAATGGTTTCCCCCACTCTATCCACGCAAATTTGAGCGCACTTCCTCTGAATTACACCTACGCCATCATCCCTAACCCATTATCGTAATTAGAGCATATGCGTATAACCCGAACGGGTAGTAAGACGTGGTGCTACAAAATATATACATAGTAGAGCACAGAAAATGAACATTACTAATGTGTTTTAATATGTGATACATTTTGACGAACACTGCTACACAAAGATCGCTTTCTTTTATGGCTTTTTAATAAAGGCTCTTTAGAAGAAGGTCGCCCAGCGGAAATTCTTTTAGACCCGCGCTTAACGCTTTGTCTTCTACGTGACAATGAAGTTGGCTGAACTTTGATATATGAAGTTCTTGACTTGTTTAAGCAATAGCTCATTCGTATCAAAGTGTCAGTAGCTTGTTCTTTTGTTTCAACATACTTTAATTTTTTAATAATGTTTTTTGTATGCCTGTGTGAAACACTGCAGTCTTTAGTGAGTTCTATTATACGCGCTAGCTGACTGTTCAATTCTTGTTTAGTTTTGTCAAACTCTTCTTTGGGGAATTCTAATGCTTGTTTGATACAGTATAAATGCGATTTCACACACTTCCGCACACTTTTAATAACTACTATTCCATTGTGATTAATGAATACTGAATCAAAAACTGTAGCAACAATGAATATGGACACATGTTTTTATGTACAGTGAGCATGTGATTTAACATTGTTTTTAAGATCTACAGCAACAATGTTAAAGTGAGTGAATACATTATGAATAAAACAGAAAACACTAATAATTAAGTAAGATATGAAGCCAAGGAAAACTCTTCCTTTAAAGAACACATTTTGTTCTTAAACAAACTCCTTAACCTAACACAGCGTGTGGGAGGAGAAAGGGAGCGTAAGGGGAAGAGAGGGAAACGGTGCGGCCAATCATATCGCTCAGAATGCGTGGTGCTCTGTACTGGGTTAGGGAATGTTAATACGCCGCCGGTACATTATGGTACAAAGTACCCACCTGACTTACTGTCAATAAACAATCGGGAAGTGTGTATTAGATGTTGGCAGTCTCGCCACTCTACTTAAAATGTATAAAGTACAACAATAAATAATAATTTCAAAAGATGCATTGTTTATGTAGTTTAAATTATATCATACATCAACCAACCCAAATACATAAGCAGGAGGGAGTATAATAAGTAAATGCACAACTAATAGAAAATTATAAATTATCAACCCTATCAGTATTAGAACCACAGTCTTTAGCACTTATGTTTATTGTTTCAGATATTTTGTTTCCTTTTCAGTTTAGCTAGTGGTTTTTTTTTTCAAAAATTAAAATGAAATTTTTATTTAGCATCAATTTTCTTGTTAAAATAATGGATACAAATAAAGAATTAATATTATTGTTATATTTGATATCTATAGCTTACACATAAGTAGTACACTCCATTTACCATAAAATGTAGCATTCTTTCCTTGTATTACACTATGGCCGTCAGTAGCGTGCCCACGATGGGGTTTGAGGGTATGACCAGTCAAACATTGTGAGCAATGGAAGTGGGATATCTTCACGCCTGAAAATAGTATTCTTTGGTCAGTAGGATTAACCCCTTACCTCTCTTTCACTGCCAGCGTTTCTTCATAAGATTAGTGTTTACAAATATTAATTATCAAGTTAACAAATATAAAATAAAAAAAGCTTCTAGGTTCATATAATGGTAAAAAAAATTGCCTTTGGTAATTCAGAGGGACCTCCTCTCTCTCAAACCGCCCTTGGTTCCACCATACTTCGCGATCCTGAGTACGCTACTGATGGCCATATAATATAGGCTTAAGTTACACCATAGCTGAAATGTTAAGTTACTTCTTGTATAAGGACCCAAACCCTGTACAAATAAACACAAAAAGCCTTTAATGTTTTCTTGATACAAAATCAGCACACTAAGTAAGCGGTCCTGGGTTTGATTCACCTGTCTAAATATAATTTTAAACACTCATTTGAATAAAATATATGAACATTGTAAATTATGTAGACATATATGTACAATTATAAATATAAAAAAATAAAATTCCACGGCATCAGCCCGCAAGCGAACTTTAACTTTACCGACAAAGTAGCCATCGCATGTTGAAGATAGTGCCAACATTTGTGGATAGAGGGTTTCATGTGGCCAGCACAACAAACCCTCCAGCCATCAATCTCGGTTTTCTAGATTGGAGCCGCTACTTATTTATTCAAGTAGCTCCTTAATTATCCTCATAGGGCTGGGTTGACCTCGATCCAGGCCCAGCGCTTCACAGGAAATCTAGAAGTATTGGGGATTAAACCCTAGACCTATGATCCTGTAGCCAGGAATTCTGACCACTATACCATGGAGGCGGTGGTCATAGGTACAGTTATATTGTTCAAAAATAGGTGACACAAATAAACAACCCTCACAACTAACATGTATTTTAAGATTATAATCATAGGGACCTGGCAGTCTAGGGATAAGGTGTCAGACTTCTGTGCTAGGGGTCAGGGGTTCAATCCTCAGATTTATCTGATTGCCAAACCCTTCCTTCACCTCTGACAAGACATGTATTAATCACAACTCATGAACGTGTGGAATGCCAAACCTCCACCGTGGTTCGGATTCCACATTAAACTGTAGGTCCTCCAGTTCATCTCACAATCACCCTCCTGTTACACATTAGCGTAAGTGTGTAAAACCCGAACGGGTAGTAAGACGCGGAGCTAATAATAATAATAATAATAATAATATGACAATCTGATGGAGTATTTGTATGAATATAGTACAATGATATCTAGATGTGGTTTGAATCCCTTCCAGGGTGTTATTTTTCTATCTTTAAACCTTCCACTCTTTTGTTCTGCTATACAAAACGAATTAAATGAAGTTATTTATACATTCCTCTTAGTTGTAACTAGAAATGTTACATGTGTAAGACTTATCAAATCTCTCACTCTCCAGAGTTATTACTTAAGAGACCTAATTGAAAACTTTAAGAAATGTACCAGCATTTTAAGTAACTCATAGTTTCTTAGAAATTACACTGCTTGAAATATAAAACTTGATTAATTTATTGTTAAAATAATAATGATTTAACTAGTTTCAATTACCAAAAGTTTGTTAAATAAAACACCAAATTGTCTCAAGTAAACTTAATTAAAAGTAGGTGCATGAGCCAAATTGGTTGCAAGATGCGGTGATAAAAAAAAAAGTACCTTTAATATAAATTGGAAGAATCAAACTAATTTTTGATCCTAATGAACTAAATTTATTTAGGCAGCCATGAAAACTATCATATAAGTATGTGTAAATATGAATAAACTATACAAGATCATTTCATTATCCCACAAGACTAATAAAGTATGTTTAATATTGAAAATTGATTTTTTGTCAGTTTCTAGCATTCAGGTTGTAGACATTCTTAATTATGATAATAAACAAGTTAGAAAGTTAGTTTCACTCATGCTAATGAGGCTCGGGGCTATATCTATTGTCTTAGTCTTTGAATTCGACTAAGTTCCTATACCAAATAACAAGCATTTCAGGCACGCCAAACGGGGTATTAGTTGACCTCCGAATATAAACAGGGTCTAATTTTTTCAAGACAGAACAATTTTTCTTGAATGTGTGGCGCAACCAACCCTCTTGAGTTCAGATCCCAGTCGGGTAAGTTTCTTAGTCAAGTCCGATACCTTAGCTCAGTCTTTATTGTGTCTGCCTACCGAGTTAAGAGAACCAGGTTCGATTCCTGACATGGCCGAAAAATGTTTATTGGTGAAATGTGGGTTTTTGCTTTAACAGTTATGAATTAATGGCAGGGGAATGGGTGTTGTGTCTGTTTTAGATTTTAGTTTTTTTATATATATATATATATATATATTTTACATTTCACAAAGAAGGCATGTCTGGCGAAAGAGGATGTATTAAAACTTTGGGTGGAATTTACCGTAATTACGGAGTCAAATGCTGGAATACAGAGCGATTATCACCGTCCAGGATTAGTCTTTTTTACCGGTGTCATACTACCCGTTCAGATTATACACTTATGTATTAATTATGCCAATGGTTTTAGGGAAGAGGAAGGTTATATTTAGAGGAAGTTCACCCACATTTGCATGGAGGGAAAGCAGACAACTATTTTGGGAAAACCACCCTCTATGCACCCTACCCGTCATTGGTTGTCCAATCCTAAACGATAGTAGCGCATTAGAGCATGCGGGTCAGCCAGGAATAAACATTTAGTAAAACAAGAATCGCTCATACCATACCTGCTTTGAATATTTAAAAATGTGGTTACACGGACAAAGGTATTAAATAAATAATCTCAAGATAAGATAGAATATTTATTTGATGGATTTAAAAAAACTATTTCACCATCCAGCAGGAAGCATCAATAATTACAAAAGTTACAACTTTTCAACAATATATAACATTAAAATATATATATATATATACACACACACATTAAAATACTATAGCTATGTACAAATAAATTGCCTGTTTAAAACAATTTTAAATAGGCCTACACCTTATATTTGTAATTTTATTTTATAGGTGAAAACACAGAAAAAAGTGTATACAAAAAAATGAGAAATTCTATGATTCTTTTTTATAAGTCTAATTTCATTTTTTAGCAAAGAACTTTAAATTATCTATAGGAGAAAATAACAAAATTAAATTAACTTCCATTTAATCTGTATTAAAACATATTTTTAACAAACTTTAGGTTTTTTAAAGACCTTTAAATTTGACTTCCAATCGGTAACTGGTCATAACACCTAATTAACTTGAATTATTTTTTAAGCTTCACTTTTAGTATATATACAATAAAATCAGGTTTGTTTGCTAAATACTACAAACACCAAAATTCCACTATGGGTTAATAATACATCTTTTAACAAGATGTATTACATAATTTAAAATAAGAATTAAGAAAGGACAGAAACATAAAATAAGATAGAGAAAGGTTTATTTATAAGCTTACCAAATGATATTCAATTAAAACAAAAATTATAAAGGTAAATAAAACTACAGGGAAAAATAAATTTTGACCTACAGTATAAAAATAGTGTAAGCCCAAAAAATTAAGAAAATATATGAATTTGTAAAACAAAACAGATTGACAAATTCTATTAAGGATTTCTTTATAAAGTGGAGTTTCAAAATTATGAGGTTTTGTCAAATATGAGCCCTTTTTTATGAAAACAGTTTAGAAACACCACCAAAAAAAATGTAGTGACAGAGCAGAAAGCCACTCTAAAAGGAGTGTTGGTTAGGCCTCGATATAAAACAAATAAACGTCCCTCTATTTATTAATACTCTTTTTTCACACCTCCCATCTTCTCACTACTTTCACAGTTACATGTCATTATTAATTAACATCAATCATTAAATAACAATGTTTCCACAAATTTTCATTCGTCTATAAATCAACATGCAGTTATATTTTGTTTTTTTGCAAGAAATATTTTTGTTACTTCAGAAATCAGCAAATGTGTATTTTTGAATGACAAATTCAATTTCTAGCAAGCCCAGTAGATTTAATATGTAGTAAGCACAGACGTTTTTTTAGTGAAAGGTGACATTGGGGTGAAACATTCCTACACCCCTCAACCACCACAAATAATATGTTCAAATGGGACGTTCAGTACCATAAAAGAAACAATGAATTGGTTTATATAGAAAATTGAAAATCCTTATTTAAAGCAATGTATAAATGATTATGGTAACTTTAGTATAATATGACTTATAGAAATAATTCAATTATCATATTATTTGTGTAATTTATTTGGAACAAAATATTTTTTTATTTTCCAATTTAAAGTGAAAATGGGTTTGTTCTGCCCCTACCCCTTTATAAAATTATAAATATTTCATTGTGTACACCTCATATGAATGTCTATTTAAACATTAATTACTTTACCTTAAGGGAGCGCGAGTAATCTTACAGTTTTTATAACATTATATTTTTTAGACAAAATAAATCAAATATTTCTCCAGTAGCAACATAGAGTTTAGTTTTCTGCGCATGCTAATATCAACAGATATTGAATATATGTCAAGGATGTCCTTGAATTTGGTCAAATCTTTTTAAATAAACAGAAAAGGTGACTTTGTCACACTAATTTTGGTTTTTTTTCTGCCCTCTCCCCCCCTTGCCACACATTGTCACAATTATGTGACCCCCACCCCCTTCTAATTTCATGTCAAAATATCTCTCCCCTATCCCCTATTTAAATAGTACTTTTAATTGTAGAGGCTATATAACACTTTTATTGAAATGTTTTCATCAAACTTGGCAATCAAAGTCAATATTGTTGTTTGTTTATACACGTGCACACACGTTTATCAACAAAAAAACGCTGCCCGATACACTTAATTGTAATGTGACATCACACATTATCTTACTCCTTATCATGCTTGGACACGAGAACTACTCCCCCCCCCTCCCTCCATGTACAGCCACCTAACTATCATGCGAGATTTCATTAAATGTTTTAAAAAATACAAACATAAATTTTATGAGGAATTTTTTTTTAATCCAAAGATGCTTGGAATAAATTATTTTTAAGACTCAAGCAACATTTAAAAATGTATGTAGATTAATATTTTTTATTGATAAGTAAAAACTTTGAGTCTAAATATGATAGTATTGAAATATTTAATTAATGCAGTATTTAAAATTAACAGGAATCATTTAAAAGTGTGTTCCTCAAAACATAGTTTGCGGCGGCCTACCAAGCCTATCAAGAGGATCCCGGGAAGTTTAGTAATAATAGAGAATCAAATCAGAAATTTGAAATTCAATAGAATGAATATGGGATATCAATATACGGGTCAATTTCTTCCCTCGGTGGACAAAAGTCACATGAAAAAGGGAAGTCTTTACCACCAACCTTAAGTTGAAAAATCTGAACATTTATCCAAAATGATGAGGTTTGGAATGTTAAAAAGTAATCAAATTACCATTAGGCCTGCTTACTAATTCAATGTAATTATGATTTCTTTTATCAAAAATTTAATTTAATTAATACCTGCTTCGGTGGTCGCGTGGTCCAAGGCCTCACTCTCGAATCTCTGTCGAGTGCACTGATGGTGGTTTTCACAAAATTGTTTTCCACCCTCCTCCTATGCCAATGCAGGTACTCTCCCTCTAAATCCAACCTTTCTCATCCCTAACTGATTACAAGTAATTGGTAAATATGTACATAGCCTGAACAGGTAGTAAGACGTGGTGGTAAAAAATTAATTAGTTTTTGTCTTGTATTACTATTCCTAAAAATGAATTGCCTAAAAATTATATTTTCCCCCCCATAATTTTACACCACCCCACCCCCCTCTGCCAGGGCTACGGTGGACCCCCAGTGTGCATAGGTTCTATATGGTGCTCCACCACCACCAAAACTTTAAGAAACAATGATTTAAAAGTTGAATTAATAAAATCTTTTCGTTTATCTCACAACCTCTTTTCAATATAAGATGATTGTTCTTTGGTGTGTGTGTGTGATAATTATGTAGACACCCTCATATGTGGGCACACGGTATACATGTAAAGTTCACCAAGTCTGGTTTACTGGCGATGGGAAGGTTGAGGTACAAATTCCGACGACTGGGTGTACCAAGGGTGTTTTACTGAAATGGTTTTCCCCTTCCCTCCACATAAATATAGAAACATTTCCTGATTGTTTCCTTCCTTAATCCTACTTATTAGCATAATAAATATATATATATATGCATATAACAAAAACAGGTAGCAAAACAAGTAAAAAAAAAATGTAAAACCTGATTTTTATAGGAAGCCCACTTTGAAAGTCACTGAAAAATTCCGCTTTATAGAAATGTCTTATTTTAATTATTCATTATAAAGTTTATCTAAAAAGTTATCAGTTCCAATAATACTTTCGGTTGCATTATTGTATAATTTATCTTTACATTATTAATAAAAACAGACTAAGAATGTAAATACAATTGTAATACTTTGATTTCAGACACCCTAGCTCAGTTGGTAGCATGTCTGTTTATTGAAATAAGAGTCCCGAATTCGATGCCCGGCATGGCCGGAAATTATGTTGTTGGTGAAATGTGGGTTTACCCTTTCACCTTGCTGAATTAACGGCCGGGGACTGGATGTTGTGTCTGTCCTAGTCTTAAGTTAGATTACAAGGCATGTGAAGCTACGACAGGCCTACTCAGCAGGTAATGGGAGATATATGGCTTAAATAAAAAAAAAAACTGATACATGGTGGAAACAATAATGAATGTAAAAAAAAAAGTACTTTGATTTCTACCATAGTGGAGGCATGAGTGTTCAGTTTTCGAATAACGGGCTTCCTATGAAAGTCAAGACTGTCGCTATATATTTGTAGACCTACACCCCAAAAATACTACATTCAACATTGTCCACACTACATAAACATGGTTTGAAAACTAAGACACATCTTTAAACTGGGCTATGGCACAGTTTTCTCTCTCTATATATATACACACACATTGATACAAAATTAAAATACCTGTATACAAAAACATGAATATTTAATATTGGTAATCAATCACCATCATGCCTATTTTAGTATAATTACTCATAAAAAATGACATTTCTAAGAAAATAAAACTTGTGCGAACCTTATAGCAGTCCTATGAGAAAATAGTTTACGAGCTATACCTAGTAGAACATCCACGAAAATATCACATATTTACACACATATTCATTACATATGCTTTATATTTACGAGTGTATGGATAGTCGAAAATTTGAGTTTCGAGTCAAGTTTAAATAGTTGATTGAGCGCGAATATTGTTTTGTTCAAAACTAAAAAAAAATTAAAAAATGAGTAGGTACTTAACATTTTTGTTGTTATCTAAAAAAAATAGTTTAATTAGTTTGATTCAATTTTTAGATACAGTTTCAACATATTTCCTCAATATTTCCTTATGTTTAATAAAAAAAAATTATTTGTACTACTCTAGTGATTTTTTTTTAAATTCGAATTTTCGGGATCATAATTTTTGGTCACAGAAAATGTATATCTATGGTTTATACATGGACATAAATTCAACTTGAAATATTTGAAGCACATTATACTGTTTTATATTACTCAAACCCAAATAAAATTCTAAGTTTTCGTTCCAGCTCGATTCAAACTCGACTCGAAATGAAAAATATCTACTTGTATACCCCTACTTTAAAATAACAACCAATTTATATGCTGTAAATGAGTGACTAGTGAAAAATCACACACTCTCTTAAAGACAACATTTCTGAAGCTGTATTTTTTAACAGTTTTATAAAATCACCCAAAAGAAATTTACCACAAGCTGCAATTTGAAATAAGGAAAGAGTGAGACATCCATTTTGTTTATGTGTCTCTTTTTTTTTCCATAACATTCCTTCAAAAACACAATTCACTCTTAGCATAGCTCAAAATTACTTTGTAAAATTAAATACATTATTCTATTGTTTCTTACATTAAGGCAATTTGACAATAAAAGTTGTATTGCACAACTTTAACAAGTGTATAATTAATTATAAGCAATAAATAGTGATTTGATGCTTTCAAATCATTACTTTTAACAAGTTATAAGCGGTTAAACCAAACATTCAGATTGAATCAAATAAACTTATATATTAATAATATTTAACTGTCTATAACTCATATGAATATAAAATTATACTAAATTTCAGCCTCATACATTAATTACTTTAGCTTAACAATGGTATGCAAAAACCATAAAATAGCAAGTTTGACTCCTTATAACTCATGAATTGTAATGATTTGAAATCATTTAATCATTATTTTAGCTTATAATTAAACACTTGTTGAAATTATGGAATAAAATTGTTTTATTGTAGAATAACCTTGATTATAAAAAGCCATGAAAGCTGTTAATACAATTCAAAACTGTTGAATTATTCTTACATAATGTGATTATAAATTAAAAGAGACCTTTCTTAAGCTAATCAATATATCCTGTAATACTGATTAATGTAGTGAATTATAATATAGGAAATTTAAAGAAGAAAACAAATATAGATTAATTTGTAATCTAACAATAAGAGCAATTTAATGTTGAAAATGTAATTAATATGTAATGATTTAGAATGTAAAAGGATTTTGAATTCAAAAATTAAAATAACCTTATCTATGTTTAAAATGAGGATTGCAATTTTTTTTAATTTGCTACAAAAGAATTTAAAATTTAAAATTTACTTAAGCCAATATCTGAAAATTATCTTGCACCTCTATCTAACACAACAATAACTACACCACTTCAAAATATGTATAAAATATGGTAATAATTAACAACTTAGTTCTAAATAAATTGTGTTTTTAAAAATACACAAACTGTGTTTCCTAGGTGTTACATTGTTTGCATGTTTATCAATATTGATGAAGCAGATTCAATAAAGTAGATCTATGTAAGTTACAAGTATTATTATTTTGTTTTACATGAGTTGACAGTCTATATATTTTTGGTAACAAAATTCTAAAAACAAATTCACCAAGATAATAAATATCGGAATCATTTAGGTAGCAACCAAGAATGTGGATCCGGATAACTGTTCGTCACCATCTGGGCGCTTGCGAACTGGGCACTGGGAAGACTGGGCACCAGAGTCAATTTTTTTAAACCGTTATGATTGTAAAAAATGAAAACAACCAACTAGGTGCTGGTTAGGTTAGGTTAATTCATCTTTACTTGGTTTATTTTATGCAAAATTCTTAGTTTTTTGTGTTATACATTATTTTTTTTCAAAATGTTATTATATCAAGTGGTCTAACTTTTTAAATATACACAAATTTAGTTTTCTTCGTTATTAATTTTTTTTTAAACAACTCCAAAAATGAATATTTAATAAAACAAAAATTATGTTTTTACGCTGGTGCCCAGTTTGCAAGAGCCCAGTTGGCCACACTCAATTGGCGGCACCCAGATGAACGAGCAAAGTGAACACCTACTTATTTAAAACTATTCAAACGTGTGACTTTCAAAAAACATAAATTCATCAAACTTAACATTAGGTTATAACAAATATTGATCATAAACTCACTTTCTATACGTTTTCCCAATAAAACTAATACAAAGGAATAGAATGAAGAAGAAATAGGTTATCTAACGCAAGGCAGAAAAAAACTTTAAACCCCCGAGTTATCCAGGCACGTACTACTGTATAGGTGAAATAAAGTCGGCGGCAAGACCGACACAAAAGTCCGTGGTGAGACATGAAACCCAGCTTGTGCGAAAGAGACAAAGAACAACGAGCAACAAAGACGGGATAGGCAGTCTTGGATGTAGAAAACTTTCACAAGTTCACGCGATGGGGGGGTCGTCGTCTTCCTCCTGGCCGATACGCATCTCGTCGTACCGACGGTTCCGCATCTGACGCAGCCGCTGCAACCACTTGTATCGGCGTGCCATGAAGAGGATACCGACTGCGCACGCCACCAGCACCAAAGGGATCAAGATACCTGCTGCTACACGTGTTCCTAAGACAAAAAAATATATATTTATATACTAACTGGATTTGTTTCCTTTTGCTAAGTGGAAAATTTATGGTATGGAGTCTGTTTGTTGTGTTTGTATTTGAATCGAGTAAAAATTCATCAAATATAGCTAGTACAGATATTAAATAAATTTTTAAAACAATTGTTTGAATAATTAAAGAATGGATGTGTCTTACTACCCATTTCTGCGTGGAGGGAGAGATTGGGAAAACATTCAGGGAAAACCACCCTGAGTATATTCGACCGAAATTGAATCAAGATCTCCCTGCCATGGGGCAGTCTGGTCCATTGCTAGAGTAGCGCCTTAGATCCTGTGGCCATCGAAGCGGGTTTTAAAACACTTTCAACTGACAGAAACCAAATACAATAAGAATCAGCCATAAGCCGGTAGGCAGAGAATGTTAGTGTTTGTTTTTCTAACTCAAAGGTTTAGTTAATTAGTCATATTATGGGACAATAATGTAAAATGCCACTAATTATTTTGCTCTTTGTCCAATAATATAGTAATATTTAAGCAACATTTCTGTACAAAAACTTTTTTACATCCATTACTGTTTCCAGCCTGACACAGTTTTTTATCCAAGCCATATATTTTTCACTAATGGCTGGCTCCTGTTGTTGCTTCATATGCCTTATAATCTAACTTAAGACTAGGACTGGTACAACATCCAGTACCCGGCCATTAACTTATCAATGTGAAAGGGTCAAACCATATTCTCATCAATGATGAATTTTCGGCCATGCCGAAAATCGAACTTGGGACCCTCAGATTAGTAGGCAGACACGCTACTGACTGAGATAAGATGTCAGACCGTATGAGATGAGATTTCTACATAATAAATTAATACTATATTTTGTGATTCAGCTTCTAATATGACAGTAAAATAGAGTTTTGAGCAGAATGCATGCATTTTTATCAAAAATACGACTTATTTACCTCACTTTTAGTTGAGAATAGTCATACATAGTTAATAAGAAACCACAAACGTTTAAATTAGAAATTGGACACTTAAATCATCGACTTCTCAAATCCCCTGAATATAATTTTGAAAACCTCTACTCTAAATAACAGTTCAAGCAATTGGTAAAAGGAATTATATAGACTCGTGAATTTGGGAGAGCGGCAAAAATCCCAAGAAGGACATAATCAAATTTTATTACTAAAAGTGATTTACTAAAAAAAAGTATTTTCTTTGTTGTTTATAATCTAAGAGATATGACCAACAAAATCGCAAATTTATCAGTAGCACCAAAAACAACAACTATTTTCTAAATCAAGTTTTAAATATTTCCACTTTAAGTAAAATTGTGCATTTTTACATATTCAAGATTCAAAAGAAAATTTTAAGGAATGGATTCAAGAAATATAGAATTCAACCCATCTCTAGCTTTAATTAATTTAGATCAAATATTTGAAGTCAAACCTGGTTTAAAACAAATTTTTTTCCCCCAACATTGGTTACCTCGCATGTAATATCGCGATGTAGAAGCAAAACCACGACTGGATATGCATTTCTCAGAAATTGCACGTAAATGATGGTCAGAAAACAGATTGTTACTCTGAGAAAGTACACTCAAAGTGATTTTTCAAGAACAATAGAATTAAACCTGGTCTACTCTTAAAACCAGGAAGCTGCCTAAAGTTACATCTATATAGCTCGCCATCAATCTCTATCTAAAACTGTATATTTGTTTGAGTTACAAGAATAAAATAATAATTTATATTAATGACCTTCGGAGATAGTGCTACATACATAATGATTTTGACTATAATTTGTATACATCCATTACTGTTTTCCAGCCTGGGTCAATTTTTTATTCACGCAATATATTTTCCACTGCCGGCTTGCTAGGCCTGTCATAACTTCGTACACCTTATAATCCAACCTAAGACTAGGAGAGACACAACATCCAGTCCCCAGCCGTTAATTCATCACTGTAAAAGGGTAAACCCACATTTAACTAATTATAAATTTCCGCTCGCACCGAGAATCGGACCCGGGACCCTTAGCTCACTAGACTGACATGCTACCAACTGAGCTAAGGTGTAAAACTAGTTTGATTAGAATTGAATTATTTATATTTCTTTAATACTTAATTGGGCCCATTTTACATTTTTAAATATTTAAATTCTAATCTTACCTATTATTTAATATGCCCGTGATTATCTAGCTGGAGTTAATTCCATCTTTATCGTCAATTAACTGCATCTGGGCCCCTTCGATGGTCAAAGGGGTCACTCTAGCAATAGAAAGGGCTGCCGATGACAAAATGACAGGAGTTCAAATCCCAGTTGAGTGTAGTGAGGGTGATTTTCTCTAAATGGTTTTAACACGCTCCATACACATAAATGTAGATGTATTTTCTCTAAGTTGAACATTCCTCATCATTAACACATTAGTGTAATTATTATATATATCCCAAATAGGTGGTGAAACACGGTGCTAAAAACAAGATCTGTTTTCACGCAAACCTACCCCTCACTAATCCCCCCCAACTCTAACACGTTAGATATGCAAGTGTAACCAAGGTGAAAATGATGTATCTCCTAATTGTAACTCAGGATATCTCGTCAACACGTGGCATATATCACGGACCAGCTTAATGAACAAGAAGAATGCCGGAGCTTGAGGCATAGCTATAAGCAGAGCAGTCCGTGACTCAGAGACAGCGTCTAACCCTGAGCTAGCTGACACAACAAGGCAAGAGGTGCGCACTGAAATAGTTTAGTCAGTGGTTAGGTAACCAGATCCAATGAAGTCTTTTTTTTTTCTAACCACTTAATTTATACTCTCCTCGCATTTTAAAACTCTAAGAATTTTTTTCTCTTCATATTTTGCCTTTTTTGTTTCTATTCTGTTTAAGGTTAGTTAATAAATATGACATTTAACATAATAATAAAATAATAAACACACAAATGGATATTGAATCTGTTTATGTGGTACCCGCCTCGGTGGCGTAGTTGGCTAACGCGCTAGTTGTGTTGAGCTCGACTGCTGAGGACGGGGAGATCGAGGTTCGAATCTCGGTCGGGTGAACTGGGGGTGGTTTTTCCTAAATGGTTTCCCACTCTCCCGCCACGAAAATGCGGGTTCACTTCCTCTCATTCAACCTTCCTAAGCCATCAGCGTAATTAGTGCTTAAAGCATATAATCCAAACGAGTAGTAAGACGCGGTGCTAAATAATAATAATGTTTATGTGGGTGTGTAACAATGTATCTGAATAAACACTATATTAAAATTGAGGGCAAACATTTCAAAGTACTTATATACAAATCTAAAAAAAACAAAAAAAAATATGAGTATAGTGAAATTATTCAAAACAAAAAAAAATGTGTAAAAACAAATTTGATTTTTTTATTGGTGGCCAAGAAATCTCTTTAAAAAAAATCTTCTTTTCCCCGAAAGAGTTCCATTTGTTGAGCTATTATGAGGATATTGCCGTACTTGAAACATATACCAGCAGTTTAAGCTCACACAGGCCCAAGTGAAAGGTGCTGGGATCTGCTTGTAATAATACCTGTCAAGATTGGGAATTAAATAGCAATATTTATATAGAAGAACACTCCATTGTGTGAACTCGCAAGCAAGTTATACTGACCGAGCAGCTGCTGCCATTAGCGATGATACTGCCCCGTCTTACTATCCACTTGGGTTATACGTCAATATACATATTATTATGTAGCACCGCGTCTTACTACCTGTTCAGGTTATACGCTTTTAAGTACTAATTATGCTAATGGATTAAGAATTGGGAAGGTTGAATTAGAGGAAGTGAACCCGCATTTGCGTGGAGGGAGAATGGAAAACCATTTAGGAAAAACCACCCGCAGTTCACCCGACCAAGATTCGAACCTCGATCTCCCCATCCTCAGCAGTCGAGCTTCAACACGACAAGCGCGTTAGCCAACTACGCCACCGAGGCGGGTGTACAATATACAAGTGTATATATTAAAGAGACACAACATCCAGCCCTCGGTCATCACTATGAAATGAAAAACCCACATTTCACAGATGATAAATTTTTCGACCATGCCAGAAACATAAGCCGGACCCTTAGCTCAGTAGATAGCCACGCCGCTGAATGAGTTAATGTGTCGGACAAATAAGAGATTAACCTAAGGGGTTGGGATTAAAGTTTATCCAGAGAAAGTGCACCCAAATTAATGTTAAAAGATGATAAAAAAAAATCACATGGGGTAAGCCACCCTCATTTCACCTGGCCAAAATTTGAGTTTTGAATTTCCTGCCATCCATCGCTCTAGTTATAATAATTAAATATAAACCGTGCCTTGCATTATATATCTAGCTTTTAATCACTGTAGAGAAAAGTTGCTATTGTTTGTTCCCATGAGAGAGTATATGTATCACAACCCACCTGAGGAGAAACCCTTACTTTAACCCAGAATGAGCCTAAAGCCAGGTTCGTATTATATCCTTGTATTCCATCATTTTGTGTGTTGTAGGGGTGGAATAAGAGGAATGAACTAATAAAATACTACCAGCAAAAGTGTTTAGTTATAGGCACGTTCAGACATATCGTATCCTCACCCAGCAGCTCGCTTTGGTGAGACAGCGAAATACTGACCAGACGAAACGCAGCGATCTTACATGCGTATTGTTCTCATGTGATCGTCTCGAGGATTCAAGGTCCAGTTCAAACCAATGTATTAAAGATATGTGTCAGGTAAACAAAATGAGGATGTGAGAAAAAGTGAGGATCTGGCTTGAAGAGAGGTATTATCATTTTAAAATGTAGTCAATTCCTGGGGTTTGTGTTTACAGTAGCCCTACGGCTTCTTTGGTGCTGATTGACAGCTTTAAAAAGTTACCAGACCAAATTACGTATCCCTATGCTGAACTAGATGATCTGCAAAAAAACATGTGTTTAGCAGCTGTCACTTTTGACAATCAAAATTTAAGTCTATACCTAAATGTTGACTGTCAGAAGTCCGCTGTGAGCTGTCAGTCTGCACCAAAGAAGCCACGGGGGCTACTATAGATGTCTCTTGCTGTAGGTTGAATTTGTAGTTCACATACCGAACTTTGTAGCCAAATAAGTTTGTTAAATAATAGAAATAAAAATATAGAGCCACATCTAACAAGACAATAAGAACCGACAGAGTTGTGTGTATTAGGAGATGTGATCATAGTCCAGTCTTGAGGCTCAACAAATCTCTCGGTTTACGAATCAGAACTAAGCAAGTCAGGTGAAACGGGGCGATTACTAAATCTCTACTCAACTACAACTTGGTATTCTGGTACTAGGTACAATGGTAGGGAAAACAAATAGGGCTTTATATCTTTTATTTGGGAGAGTTATATTGTTTTTACTTAAAAATTCATCCTCCCCAGCTTAATCTCTTAGATTAGATAGTCTAAGTAAAGCTACAGTAGCCCCATGGCTTCTTTGGTGGTGACTGACAACTTTGAAAAGTTACCAGAGCAACTTATGTGTCCCTACGCTAAACCATATGATCTGCAAAAACATGTGTTTAGCAGCTGTCACTTCTGACGGTAAAATTTTGGGTATATACCTAAATGTTGACTGTCAGCTGTGAGTTGTCAGTCACCACCAAAGAAGCCGTGGGGGTAATGTGCAAAACATTGATACTGAAGAATAACCTACCAATGGAGAAAAAAATAAGAAGAGAAAAATTCAAGAAGAGACATGCATAGTGAGACCTAAAATTAGTGTAGGATGAAGGTCAATTAGTGTGACCTATCAACTACTCAGAGGGGAAGTGTGGGTAGGTTGGGAAGATGATTTACAGGAAAACACAAGAGGGGGAAAAGAGGTTTGTAGCAGGATGAAGAGAGAGATAGATATATAATGATTGAAGAGTCAGAGTACACATCAACAGAGATAAGCTGCATCTAGATTTCAAATGTGTATTTTATAAGATTTATAAACTACTGCAGTTTGAAATATCTACAAACCAAAATATGTGTATACAATCTATAGCTGTATTGTTATTGAAAGCAAGCCAATTATAAAACAGTACAGTAGGGCCTATTAAAGATGTGAGACGGAAAATTTTCCTATATTTGATCAGGAAAATTTTCAATTATTATTTCCTGTTGATTAATTTCAACTGATCAAATGGATAGTAATAATATATAATGATAGTGATAGTAGTAGTATTAGTAGCAGCAGTAATAGTAGTGAGAAACCCTTGTTTTGTGGTCGCATGGCCCAACAAGCGACTCTCGCAATGGACTAAGACCGCCGATGACAGGGAGATCGGTGTTCGATTCGGGTGCACTGAGGGAGTTTTTTCCTAGATGTTTTTCAACTTACTCTCCACACAAATGTGGGTGCAATTCCTGTAAATTCAACCTTCCTTACCCCTAATACACTAGCACAATTAGTACATAGACGTATAGCCCAAACGGGTAGTAAGACGCGGTGCTAAAATAACAAGGAAAGAAACAAATGAATGCGAGCCTTTGTAGACCTGTTATGTTCATAAATCATACTTCAATTTTTTATCATCAATGAGTTAACTAGAATAACATTAAGGTTGGCCCAATATTTGTCTCTCCCCCCCCCC
>CABFVX010007336.1:0-22880 GCA_902151425.1 Timema shepardi
CTTACTACCCGTTTTGATTATAAGCTTATGTACTAATTACGCTAATGATTTTAGGAATAATGAAGGCTATATTAATCGGAAGTGAATCCGCATATGCGTGGAAGGAGAGTGGAAAGACATTTTGTAAAAACCACCCTCAGTACACCCGAATGAGATTCGAACCTCGATATTCCCGTCATCGGCAGCCTAGTCTACCACGAGAGTAGCTCGTTAGATCATAAGTCCACTGAAATTATATATATATATATATATATGTATGTGTATTTTTAGGGATCTCCCTTGGCAAAGAGCGGAAAGATGTTAATCTCGAAGAGCTGAGTTCACATCTCTCAAGCACACCTGGATTATTACCACTACCTCTCCGCCGTCATACGAGCTCAACCTCTTAGTATGCGTGATCACTGATGCTATACTCCATTCACGGTAGGAATTACTCACTGAAAGGTCTTTTTTCTTACCAATATCCTACTATATAATAGATTTCTGGTAAGTAAAAAGGCCTTTCAGAAAACAATTCCTACCGTGAACAGACTTTAGCTAATTTAATTAACCGGCTCTAAAAGACCACGCATAAAATATCACTAAACTGAAACAAGAGAACATTCACCGTCTTTGCTCGCGAGCGTACAGTGGGTCCCTGATGCCCCCTGACGGGTGACGGGTGAAAAAACAGAAGGGGAGGAACTTGACAATGGGTCCCTCGTAGACATAACCGAGGTTGAATGCAGCGTAGCAAAAAAAAAAGGTCAACTTCCAATATAGAAACTTACGAGAGTACAAGCTCTTCTTAGCCCCCGGGGACATACATCGATTTCTTCGCGTCAGATTGGACCTTTACACACGTTTACTAGAGCGGCCGAACGAAGGCGGTACGTGCTGTTGTCCGGTAACCACACGAATAGCCATTTAGAAGATCTAAAACGTAGATATTTAGCGGCTATAATGGAATGACCTCACGTAAACAGGGAATAGGAGGTTAGTTTCAGGGAGGTCTTCCCTCTCCTTCCTCAAAATAGAGAAAAATACAGCCTTTTTAGCAGCCGCTCCGGTCAGCTAGAAAGTATAAATAGCTGTCAGACCAAATAACTTAAAATATGATGAATGTGTGTAATGCCAGGCCTCCGCCGTGGTTCGGATACCACGTTAAACTGTAGGTCCTCCATTTCATCTCACAATCACCCCACCATTACACATTAGAGTAAGTACGTATAACCCGAACAGGTAGTAAGACGCGGTGCTAATAATAATAATAATAATAATAATAATAATAATAATAATAATAAAATATGATGGTCAGTGCCGTTTTCTGGAGTTACTTCTCAATTCTGTCTAAGCGTACATTCCCTTTCCCCCTTCACCTACAACCACCGTTTGTCACTTCAATACGAAGAAGGGTAGATAAAACTACGAAACTTCTTATCTGAAGGTGAAGAGGAAAGCTCTCTGGTAGTTCTGTTGTGAGCCTATTAAAAAAAAATGTAATTGTTAAAGGAAGGCTAAATTTAGAGCCTCGTAGCTCCGAAAATATGCTTAAAAAGTCGTTGAAAATGAGTTAAAGTCACATTTTCACACATTTCTTTCTATTGATTAAACTTAAGCTATAGGAACCCTTTCTTCTCTGTTTTGGCGTGAGCCATTTAAAAAAAATAACGCGCCGTAGAGTTGGTAACTATTGCGTTAGAGCTGAACGCCTGCGCAACATTTTCTCGATCACTTTTAGGCGTCCACATTAATTAAAACTATAATTAATGCTTCAAATAACGTAAACGTATTACAAATACTCTGTGCAACTTAAACAGTTGTACCGTTGTAAAAGGGGCTGACTGTGGTTGGCTGCAGTTTCATTTGTGTGTGTGTGTGTGCTATACTCTCGTACTTAGGATCATTTTTGGTAGAAAGGTTGGAACTCGAATCCCAACCAGGTGAACTTTGGGTACTCTTTTACGTGTGATTGCCAGTGGGATCTCCTCCCTCATCTCTCCAAGCCATTGTCGTCGCATTTCTTTAAAGGTAGCCTCCTCATTGTATAGCCTATAAATGAAGTCGTTAATAACCCCCTTGATTTATATACACAAATACAAACCATGAAACTTGCGTGCTATGTAATAAAAACACATTATGTTACTTTATTACTTCGACGCACGCACGTACAAGAGTATTCACTACTAATTTTTGTATGCGTCTATTTTTCCTTCTTTTTCTGTCTCTTCTTTCATTCTTCTTGCTTATTTTATTTATATATATATATATAAACTATCCTACTTCTCATGCAGCGGTACGCACATCTTTCTACAACTTTGTTTTCATAAAGAAATATTTCTGTCATGACTTCCCGTGAATTTCAATATGAAGAGTTTTTTTCCCTCCACCCGTGTGAGGAATGTAGTGCTTATTCTTTTGTTTTGTTGAATATTTATATATATATATATATATATATATATATTCCCTTGCCATGACAGAGAGAAATACCACGAGGTATTTTGGTTAAGATGCAGTTCTTGGATTTTTTATACGTTTACATAGAAACTGTTTGTATTGGAAACTTAAAGAAAACGATAAGGGGATTTGTGTTGACGTGTATAAATATGATTTATTTATTGCATTTGTAGCTCGTTGGAAAAAAAAATAATATATTTTAGTACCTCTAGTTTCTTCCTCCTTTCCACCCCTTCTGTCTTACTACCCGTTTGAGATAGCCTCATTTAACTACGCAAATAAGAAAGGGAAAGATGGAATTAATAGGAAATGTACACACATTTGTGTTTAGGTCTTGTTGGAAACCTTATAGGGGGGAAAACCTTACGTTAGCCCCAGCGAGTAATTAAACCCTTTACATTTATATTGGTGGCAAACCAGACAAGACGAGACTGAGGCCCTTGTCCACGCGAGCATGATAATTTCTATTGTTTTTACTACCGCATCTAATTAACTGCTCAGGTCACAAATTGAATATTATTTTTAGGATTAATTTATCCCACACTTTGGTTCTAGTTACTAAAGAATGCATCTATTAAATAATAAAATTTGAGTTGGAGGGACTATGCGAGTGTATAACAAACACACGCACACACTGTATGATGATATGATCGCGAGTGTATAACACACGCCCACTCTGTATGATGATATGATCGCGAGTGTATAACACACTCCCACTCTGTATGATGATATGATCGCGAGTGTATAACACACGTCCACTCTCTATAATGATATGATCGCGAGTGTATAACACACGCACACACTGTATGATGATATGATCGCGAGTGTATAACACACGCCTACTCTCTATGATGATATGATCGCGAGTGTATAACACACGCCCACTCTCTATAATGATATGATCGCGAGTGTATAACACACGTCCACTCTGTATGATGATATGATCGCGAGTGTATAACACACGTCCACTATGTATGATATGATCGCGAGTGTATAACACACGTCCACTCTGTATGATGATATGATCACGAGTGTATAACACACGCCCACTCTGTATGATGATATGATTGCGAGTGTATAACACACGCCCACTCTGTATGATGATTCGATCGCGAGTGTATAACACACGCCCACTCTCTATAATGATATGATCGCGAGTGTATAACACACGTCCACTCTTTATGATGATTCGATCACGAGTGTATAACACACGCCCACTCTGTATGATGATTCGATCACGAGTGTATAACACACGCCCACTCTGTATGATGATATGATCGCGAGTGTATAACACACGTCCACTCTTTATGATGATATGATCACGAGTGTTTTTACAATGGCCGCCACGAGAGCTTCCTGCAACCCTCACCTCGTCTCCCCTGGCGATTTACATTCTGAGACAGAAATCAAAACCAATGTCGCTTTCACTGTCACTTAAAAAATTGCATCTTGGTTCGTGGAGATCTTTTAAGTTTGTCCTGTTCTTTATTGCTAGTTTTTAAGGATCTTAAATACTAAAAAATACAATATATATTGTACGTCCTTCACTAAAACTCATTAATCTGCCAAAGTTAACAGGAAATGTATGTAATGCTCCAAGGGTCGTAGTCAAAATCCCTCAAGGTAAGACTGCCATCTTTCGGGTTAAATGGAGTGTACACGGTTATGCACATTAGGTATCATTCAGCCATTTATTTATCTTAATTTCTTTAATTTTGTTCTTGAATTAAACCTTGGAAATAAACATAAATATGAACACAATGTCCGAAAGAACCTTAGATGGCACTTAACGTAAGCCCTACTACCCGTGTTAGTTCCAATATCCGTAATCTCTGGTGGTAAAAAAATGACGAAACAAATATATCATATGAGGCCCCTGCGGGAAAATAACCAGAACCCTAACATTGAACCTAGGCCCCTGAATAACGAAAACAAGACCCCGTTTTATGAAATCAGGTACAAAATTGTACGTAGATTGGAAAACCGATAGGAAAGTTCTTTTAAATAATGGAACGAGTTTTCCCACAACACGCTTCAGGATTAGTTTGAAAGTTGTTTCCAATAGCCTCCTCGTCTGCTGCGGGTAGGGAATGTCTAAACGACATGTTTACTGGTTAGTTAGTTAGTTATTCATCAAATATCGGTTATCAGTAGCCACGGCTTCAAGAGGATAGGCCACATTTAGATTCTCTCACACTGCTCCTTCTGTAGCCATGCTGATGAGGGATAAATAGAATAAAACTTCTTTGTTTTTATACGTGAAAATGCACTGTTAATTCTTCAGCCATGCTGATAATCAGGTCCCGGACTTTTTATTATTTAAAAATGCGGCTACACTTCCTCTAACTCATCCTTTCTCATTCCTGACACACTAGCGTAATATGTGTTAATAGATTTCTGATAAGAAGACCAGTGTAAAAAAATACACACATAATTTTTTGGGGGGTTAACGTTGATAGCATTTTACTTATTTATTAATATTATTTTATAGCTATTTAAAATAGCCATCAAAAGTTAAAGATGTAGATCACATTAATCGAGGTATGAATACGAAATAAGTTTTAATAAAGTTTGTGGTTGTAATTTACTATTCCTCTCTTTTTATATATATATATGCGTATATATATGCGTATAGCCCGAATGGGTAGTAAGCCATGGTGCTAAAAAAAAAATACAGAACTGTGCAAACACCAGTACGAGTTTAATTTTGAAGTCGCTGTTCTATTATACTTTTCAAATTTCCTGAAGATCACGTCAATACTTTACTTACTCGCTTTGTCGGCGGAATGGTCTAACGGGCTACTCCCGCAGTAGACTAGACCACCGATGATGAGATCGAGGATCGAATCTCGGTCGGGTGTACCACTGGTGGTGTTCCACTCTCCCGTGGAGAGCAAATGCGGCTAAACATCCCCTAAATATAACCTTCCTAATCCTTAAAACCACTAGCGCAATTAGTACATAGACGTTAACCATAACGGGTAGTATGACGTGGTGCTAAAAAACAACAACTTTACTTGAGGATGTTGACGTCATCTCAAAACCAGGTGGACCTAAAGAAAGCTGAACTCGGGTGTTGCATTCAAATTATTTGTTAAGTGTATCTTTGCAAGAATTAACGCTGACATTCAACAGGTAAAATAAGGCCAACTTCTCATTTATAACGAGCATTCATTACCTACCACAAAATGTAACACGAAATAATTAATTCAAGTATAAGTTTATCATCGCTCGGTATATTCAAAACACTTTAACCTGTGTTTATTTGGTTTCCCCATCCGAAGGTAACAAAAAAAAAATCCTAGCCGACCACTGTGATGCGAGATAAGCGAACAAATTAAAACTAAACACTGGTTACAATATGTGCACTATCAGTGAGACACGTTACTTTAACCGTTAATCCAGGATTTAAACTTTTCAAACAAACGACAGGGCAAGAATTTTTTAAAAAAAAGAGAAGTAATTATACTTACTTTTACTGACTCCATAATTCATGAGAGATTTCCGAGGGGCTCTTGCGAGGGAAAGGAAACCGTTTTTTTTTTGTTTCCCCCCCACTCTCTTATTTTCCCATTCCTTTTCCTTATTATAACACATTTATTATGCTTTCATTATGCATTCGAAAACAAGAAGGTAAGGAATAAAAGGCAAGAGTTTAAACCTTGTAGCTTTACTGCTGGTCGTATACATTTGTTTTTATGAGGTAACGGGAAACATGGTACTATTACTGTGGTGAGACATTTTAAACATGGATACCACGGTATTAAAGAGTCGTCTTGTTAAACAATACGTTGTGTATGTTATTCACGCCTCTTATGAGGCCTACCATCGCCGACAGTCTCCTGGGTGTGCGTGTGTGTGTTCGAACACCGTTTGACGATGGCACGATAAGCGTGGCTAACAGTCAAAAAGTCAGAAAGTCCAAGTGCACTTGTTAGCTGAGATAGGAGAGATATCTAGTTAGTTATAATAAAGATGTTTGCGGTTTTTCATGGTTCGGATTCCACATTAAACTGTAAGTCCATCATTTCATCTCACCATCACCCTACCATTGCACATTAGCGTAAGTGCGTATAACCCGAACGGGTAGTAAGACGCGGTGCTAATAATATATAGCGAAAAAAAACCATAAATGTATCTCAACGACAGTTTTTGTACTGGATAATATAATTTGTGTACTTTGAAAACACTTAGAATTGAAATATTAACTTGGATTCATAAAATACCACTCCACATACCAAGTTTAATTTGGTATTACTTAGTTTGTAAAATAGTTTTTAACTCATCATATCAAATATATTTCGTAAATAAACATTAAGATACCAATATTTTCTAGAGGATACAAGTAAAGGTAATACTTTATTTCGATTGATAAATAAGATACATTCAGTTGTTTCTTTAAAGTGAGTGTAATCGGTTAAGGCAAGACTCTTAAAAATACCATATATTACAAGCTACATACGACATATTGTAGCCAGAGTAAGATTTCTACCTTTCATGGTGTTGTGACTGTAGTCTATAAGATGAGGCCATCGTGTACTCAATCAAGAAGAGAATGTTAGCTTTAAGTTACCTACTTATCCACTTGGGTTACCTTGATTTTACTTTTATTTTTTTAACTAGCAGCGAATAACTTAAACACACGCACATTTCCTCTACGAAATACATACAAACAAATTGTATACGAAACCTTAGTACAGTCGGTAGCGTATTGAACTAAGGATACCGAGTTTGATTCTCGGCATGGCAGAAAACTTTATCATGGGTGAAATGTGAGTTTACCCTTTCACACTTTGATGAATTAACGGCTGGGGAATGGATGTTGTTCCTGTCCTATACTTAAGTAAGGGTATAAAGCATATGAAGCTACGACAGACCTAGAAAGCCGGTAGAGGAAAAAATATATGGTTTGAATAAAAAAACTGGACCAAGCCAAAGGTTGTAAACAATAATGGATGTAAAGTAAATACAAACAAATGGTATTTTTTCCAACAGTAAAAACTATGTCATCTCCTAATCGAGTCATACCTACCGAGTAATCTCGTTAATCCTGACCTTAATAAACGTGTACATATAATCTGCATTGAATAATTAATATAACTTTATCTGGCTCTAATGTTCAAAACACTTTAATTTTATAGTGACACAAATAGATTTGGTTTCATAAGAGAGGCTTTGTAAAAACTGTTCGTTCCCAAAGGACTCCAGGTGTTTTGAAAATTTTCTTTTATTGGCCCTTTTCATTTGGCATGGAAATGCAGAGCTATGGTAACAAATGGTTATCTTCAATAATTTTTATTGTTTTTGCAATTTTCTTTTTCGGAAATGGTTTCTTCAAGAATAGAAGCATGTAGATTAATTCATTCTTTTTATATACACACCCCATCTATATTTTTAACAGTTATCGAATATCGATAAAATTGAAATTTTTCTACAGAAAACTGCTGGCTTCATAACAAAAAATAAGAAAATGTATCAACTAATAAACATCGATACATTATCTTAGAAAGGGGGTTGAAAATATTTACGTAAATATTTCACTCGTTCTCGAGAAAACTGATATTTCCAAATGTATGCTTTTTCCGCAAGACCTGTCCGGTAGCTAGCGCCATCTACTGTTTCCGTGTTCCATCTGTTCTTGTTGGCGCGGAAGGATACTTTGGTCGGTTGTGAAGCCACGCCACACCTTTCACCCTCCCGCTCCACCATCCCACAAAATAGGTTTTAGACTAACTTGCATTCGACAGGGCCAAGGACTTTTAAAGAGTTCCAAGGAGATTATTTTAAAAAGCCTTTATATTGTAATAATACTATATTCAATACATTTGTGTACTGATGGTTGTATTATTAATTATAAGGGGAACTCTTACGTGAGGCGTGAAGCTACTGTTTATTCTGCCAAATGGTATTTCAAAATAAAAGTTTATTTCAGTGGGTCATGAAGTTTGGTAAACATAAATAACTTTTAGTGTGAGGTCTTTCGTTAGTTTATATTAGAAATATTAAGAATTAAATTTCATTTTGGATTAATTTTATCGCCTCCTTGTTCTAGTAAATCCTCTTTAAAATTTTATTCGACTTATAAAAGTTGACTAGTTTTTTTTTATAGCACCATGTCTTACCCGTTTAGGCTGTACTCATATGCACTAATTAAACTGATTTTCTAGGGAGGAGGAAGGTTCAATTGAAGGGAAAAGTACCCGTATTCGCATGGGTGGATAGTGAAAACTTATTTAGGAAAACCCACCTTCAATACATATGACCGGGAATTGAACCCCAATCTCCCCGTCATTGGCAGTATGATCTATTACGATAGTGACGCCTTAGACCATTCAACCACTGAAGTGGGCTATGCACGTAGTTGATATATAAAAGGTTATTTTAGCAGGAAATTTACACACACTGTAAAGTGTAAATCAGTATATCCATTGTAATGTATGTATACCATTACGTAGCGTACGTACGTTTGTTATGCAAAGTTGATTATTGTCATTTTATAATTATAGCTACCTTTGTGTCTGCATTTATAATATAGTTTGTTTGTCAGATTGGATTATTTTATTTGGATAATTTAATTTACCTTCGTAATATTTTTAGTATCCGTTCGGGCTATATGCTTACATTACTTACGTTAGTGGAGAAGAGAGATGAGTATGGCAGACTTTTAGAGGGCCTGGAGTTCGCTTGGTAGGAAAGTGGAAAACCATTTAGGAAAAAACACCCCCTCAGTATACCTTACAGGTATTCTAAACCGGTTCTACCTGTATATTGCTATCCAGTCTAACACAAGAGTGTCGCGTTAGACCATGGGACCACCGGTGCGGCGTGCTTGCAAATTAATTAAATTAGGACACCATACCCTTTTCTAAAAAAAAACCTTACTTTTTGTCAAGGATTTTAATTTCAGGTTAGTAGGCCATACACAGATACTGTGCTTTTTTAAGCATCCCCTGGTAATAAACTAGGGCCCCATATAAGTCTCTAAATTGTCTCAGACGTATGATTGTAACGTAAACAAAACTGTGCTTCCGGTTTTGCTGTTAATGCTTCAATATCAGCACCGGTGGGCAAGAGGTCTAGATGTCATGCTCATTTAGACTTGTTTGCCAATAATTGTGAGGTTAGGGTTCAAATTACAGCTGGATGTACTGAGGATGTTTTTTTCTGAATAGTTTTTCACTCTATCTACCAATGCTGGTACATTTCCCCAAAATTATCCACTCTCCATATCTAATAAACAAGCTTAATTGGTGTTCGTGTTAGTTGCTAGAACGGTTGGTGAGAGTCGACGATAAAAAAGAAATTGTTCAAGCTTTGTGAATGCATAATAATATTTTATAGATACGGTACAATAATGAGAAATTCACCAAAGGTTAAGTATATTTACGTTTAAAAAAAAGTGTCCATACGATTGAATCCATTTCAAATAATTAAAAAGTATGAGGACTAAATTCAAAATACTTTAAAACTGAAGCTTTAAACTTTTATACCCCATAGATCGACGTTGAGAACGATGCGTGGGTAAGAGGGGAGAACAAAGTTCCAAAAAAACTGACACTAGACTATGACGGGCTTTTTAACAAGATAAAATTATATAGCTGTTAATATATTTCATCTTTTTCCGGTAATCAATACCACTCTATAATTACTCGCTTTCTATGGCTTACGCTTCCTACATTTTTTTAGTAGAAAAAAGCCACTTTGGTTATAGCTGCCGAGCACGAAGTGTAGTTCATTAAATTAACAGACCCTTTACACTCAGATGAAATGCCGACAAAAAATTATCTTCGCCAGTACATTAAGAGCCGCCTATGGGAAACTTCCCGAGTTTCCATTCATTTCCGCTTTAGGATTTTCCTCGCTCTATGATTCATTCATACTTTTTTTTTCGGTAAATAAAAAAAAACTATAGTAAAGAGTACGTCATGAAAGGTAAACTGAATTAGTAATTATCCTTGTTTGTAAAAGAATAATAATAATAATAAATCTCGATTAGGTTTTTTATGCGGTAACGATTATGACAGGAGCTGATGAATAATGAAACATTTCAAAATTGGATGGGAAAACTTTTTGAAGACCATTTTATAAGGGAGCGTTAAAGGCCTTTATTTTTTCTTTTACGAACGATATAAAAAAAAAAGTTACGAAGATTTCACAGTTTATTTTATCCTCTCAGGGGAAATTCCACGGAAAAGTACTGTTTGTAAAATATGTAATAAAAGCACATCAGCAACATCGGCTACTCCCTCAGCAATACAAACGTTTTACAATGAACACTCAAAACTAGAGAATAGAGAAAAACTGAGCGTTTACTGTTTCCTGTGAATTTTCGGTGGTACCCGACTCCACATCAATGGCGGAGCTACTGTATGAATCGCGGGGTGTTTGGCGATATATTTGGGAGCGCAACACATTTTTCGAATTAAATAAATAAAATATTGCACAAGTAAAAACAGAGATTTTAATTGTCTTCACATGGCGATATCAACAGTTGTTGAATATCTGTCAAGGGTGTCCTGGAATTTAATGACAACTTTTTCTCTTCATTTTAAATAGTTTATCAACTAATGCCGTTATATTCATGACTGATATTCAACAACTGTTGATATCATCATGTGAAAAAAATTAAACTCTATGAATCTACTGGAGCAATCTTTGATTTATTTTGTTCAAAAATATGTTTTGCTATAATAACTGCAAAAAAAAAACAGTGCCCTTAACTCGCGTACCTATATCCCCACCTTAAGAGAGTTTTTAGGGACGTTAATTTATAGAGGATATGTTGAGCTACTTTTTCAGTATTTCACAAATATAGTTTTTCTTTCTTTTTTAGGCACTTGACACATATAGTGAAGGCAAAAAAGAACTTCTGGCTAAAAAAAGACTAATTAATTTTGACCGTGGGTTACAATATATGGTTTTCTTAATCCTGTGCTATTAGATGTGTTGATTTAAAATGTAGTTTCGTTGAACGAACTGTAATGCGCGTAGCAGCACAAAAAAACAACAACGTGGCTGGTGTATATATAGTAACAAAACTTCTAATAACGGGGATGTTAACAGAACAAGTTTGATATCATACTTTTGTTTAGTTGGTATAGTCAGCTATTTAGCTCAACATTTAAACCTTATAACACACAACTGACACGACTGACAACAAATTATGAAACCATGGTTCTTCAGTTCAACATTCAACCCTCATAGCCAATGAACTGACCTAGAGGATGAAACCATGGTTCTTCAGTTCAACAGTCAACCCTCATAGCCAATGAACTGACCTAGAGGATGGAGCGATGGTTCTTCAGTTTAGCAGTCGTCACTGAACGTTCAGTGTATCTGGAGCCTTGCTTAGTAGAACACCCCATCCCACCCTCCCCCCTTCTCAAAGATGTGCGAGGTTTGGACAGCCGCCAACATGTTCCGATCCATACAGTGTCATATCGTGACCAGCTTTAATAATCTATGCACACATTCAGGTCATAGACTTAACATAGACTAGTCTATGTCGGTCGAGTGACGGGATGTGCGTGCCACCAGTTCTGATAAGAGCCACCACGATAGTTGGGCACTCGCCGGGTTATTGTAAACCTGCATTCAATTCTATTCTGAATTCAGTTAGGAAAAAAAAAGCACCATTTACCGGGAATAGAGTCACTGGTTATCCATATCAATGGTCTATGGAAGTATTTTTCTACCCCACATAGCTACAGACGAATTTTATAGGAAAAGCCTTTTAGAAAATCTAAACATAGCGTTTGCAATCAACATTTTCTACTATTGTATTAGTGTTGTTTTATAGGTAGGCTATTGTAGATATCTATGAAAAGTGATAACCGAAGATTACATGATTTGATGTGAAAGTATATCTAATGACTGTTTTAGATGTCAGGTTGTGCTCATACATAGAAAATAAAAATTTAAGTATTGTGTAAATCCTGTTCATGGTAAGAAGGGTGTTCTGAAAGGCCTTTTTCCCTTTCATAATTCCACTATATAGTAGGATTTGGTAGGAAAAAAGACCTTTTCGACGAGTTTTTTTTAGCACAGTGTAGGCCTATTACCCGCTTATGTACTAACTACACTAATGGCTTTAGGGATTATAGAGGTTATATTTATATGAAATGTACCCTAATTTGCATGGAGGGAGAGTAGAAAACCATTTTTGGAAAATCATCCTCAGTGCACCCGACCAAGATTCTAACCTTGATCTCCCAGTCTAGTCTACCGTGAAAGTAGCGCGTTACACCACGCAGTCACACAAACAGTTCGCTCGTACTTTCCTTTTTACCATGGACAAGGTATATGTGTACTCTAATGCGTTAGGGGTGAGGAATCTTGAATGTAAGAGGAATTTTAATCTCATTTACCTGGAGGGAGAGTGGAAAACCATTTAGGAAAAAACTGATAACACTCTCCCAGGATTCTAACCCTGATCTCTTCGTTATATTCAGTCCAGTCTATTGCGAGGGTGACGCCTTAAGAGTGAGACCACCCGACAACCAAAGCAGGTGTCAGCTTGTTAATACACTCAAAACCTATTTGACAATCATCTCTGCCCCATCCACTGTGCTGTTTTTCTGCAACACGTCCAGGTTATCCGCATGCTGATAATAATGGAAAAATAACGTGGGAGGTACAATTTTAGAGTATATGTATCCGCATTTGTTCTGTGTGAGGGTGAGAGTAAAACTGTTTGGGCGTAAATAACACCTTAATACACCGAGCAGGAATTCTAAATCTGACCTCTTCGTAATCGACTTTGGTGGTCTTCCTTCGGGTGAATTGCTCGCCTCAGGACCCGATAATCGTTGGTTCAAACCCAGTTAGGGTCAACGGATTTATCTTGAACGATAAAAATTTGTAGCACAACTTCTTTCGGAGGTGTCGTTTGTGGCATGTACAATAAATCTGGAATGTATACGAAAATAACTTTCCCGGCAAAATTGGTAGGCCCTTTCGCTCTCGTTCATAGAAATTATTATTCCATGATATAATCATTCGGTTCAGAAAGTGCACGTTAAACACCTCAAATATAAAACCTCTCCGTAAACCAGATTGACGCCGTTTGACAGCGTGCCCACCAGTGCGGCTCGGGCCACCCGCCTCCCTTTCATTTTTTTGTGCCCTTTCCGAACCCCGCCCAAATTTTCCTCTCCAACAATACGGAACTAAATTATGTATTTAATTTTCATATGTAATTTGTGTTCTTGTAGGGAGTGTGTCCGGCCGGTATTGTGTTTTGTCAAACCTCCTCGCATAGTTGGGTAAAAAAGAGGAAAACCGGGCGTGTTCGAGGGGAATCGAATAATTTGTAACGCTCTGTGAACGAGAAGTGAACCGGTTTGAAAGTTAAATAGAACTGTTACTGCCATAATAAATGTATGGTATAGGAAAATATGCAAATGACCATCCAATAAAGTGCTTAAAACACTCATAAAGCCAGCTAATTATAAGTTTATACGGTTTGTTCAGTAATAGCTACGTTGTCCACTTCACAAAAGCGCATCTGATTGTTTTTTTATTTGTACCCGAATCTTACTACCCGTCTGGGATATAGGTATATGTACTAATTACGCTTATGTGTTAGGAATTAGAAAGGTTTAATTTAGAGTAAAAGTAACTTATTATTATTATTATTAGCACCTCGTCCTACAACCCGTTCGGGTTATACGCACTTACGCTAATGTGTAATGGTAGGGTGATTGTGAGATGAAATGGAGGACCTACAGTTTAACGTGGAATCCGAACCACGGTGGAGGCCTGGCATTCCCCACATTCACAAGATGTCTTGTCAGAGGTGAAGGAAGGGTTTGGTAATCAGATAAATCTGTGCCGGGACTGAGAATTGAACCCCGGACCCCCAACACAGAAGTCCGACACCTTACCCCTATAAAAGTAACTGAATTATAATCGAATTAAAGTGGAAAACCACCCTTAGTACATCCGACCAAGATTCGAACTTTGAACTCCTTGTCATCGTCAGTCTAGTCTATAAGGGAGAGTGACGTCTTAGGTGGTAAGGTATTATTGAAAGAGAAGGCACCCTCATTTGCGTGGAGGGGAAAGTGAGAAGCTATTTAATACAATTCATACGCCGATCGGGTTTCGAATCCTGACCTCGTCCCAACCAAACCAAATTACACTTATATCTTTGTTCGTTTGCCTTCTAGCGTGGGACCAACGCTGTTGACAGCTTAACTTAAGATGAAGAGATTCTCAAGTAGTTTTGGATGAAGTGCACCCGAATTAGTGTGGAGAGAGGATGAGGGAACCCCCCCTACCCCAGAGCACACGCACGATATTCCAGCCTCTGCCTCCCCATCACCAACGATACAAGATATTGCAAGATATTCGAGTGTTGTACTAATAAACACTCGCGAGTATGTGGTATCAACCGTATTATTTTACTATTTATTTAGCGCCACATCTTACTACCCGTTCGGACTATACGCTTAAGTACTAATTAGGCTAATGGGTTGAGAATTGGGAAGGTTGAATTTAGAGGAAGTGAACCCGCATTTGCGTGGAGGGAGAGCGGAAAACTATAGGAAAAATCACCCCAGTTCACCCGACCGAGATTTGAACCTCAATTCCCCCGTCCTCGGCAGTCTTTCTTGACATGAAACTAGCGCGTTAACCAACCACGCCACCGAGGTGGGTTATCGACCGTATTGATTGAATTACAGTCACATTTGGGTGAATCGAAGAGAATATTCTCGGAGGAGAATATTTTCTTTGATTCGACAGCGTCGCCAGTCGAAGTTTGTGGCATCGGTTGTTTCCGGGAAAGTTAGAGAACATTCAGCAGATCGGTGGCTCCCGAGCTTCGATTCGATTCGATTCGCCTATGTGGGAGCGGACCCTTAGCTCAATCAATAGCGTGTCTTCCCAAAGTCCAACCGAGTGTACTGAGGTATATTCTTATAAATGGGTTCCCACTCTTTACCTACTAAAATACGGGTACACTTCCTCTAAATTATATCTTACGCCTACCTTCCAAATCAGTGTAATTACGCGGATGGGGAGTAAGACGTAGAGTGAACACAACAACAAAATAGAGCTGTTAGCCAGTAATGAAACTAAGCCGTACCAATTAAAAAAAACTTAAGCCTTAGAAGTGTTTTATCTTTATTTTATTTTTTAACATTTTAGCTTCAAAACTAATCTAACTTTTTTTATGTAGTGGAAAAAATTATTGGTAAAATGTTGATGTCGCAACGTTATTTATTGACCCACAAGATGCTGAATAAAACAAGTCATGTTACATATTCTCTTCAGGTTATCTGTTCAAGACATTTAAGAACAAAAGTTTTAGACGGTAAAAATATTTTCAGAAATGCCAATAAATCGATACATTTTCCGATATGTTAGTAATGCGAAACCGTTTCTCTCTTCTCTTTTTTTTTTAAGTGCAGAACATGGGTTGAATCATTGACTTATTGACTTTTCAAAATATTTATATGATAACTGAAGACGTATAACGAGCCTTCAAATGTATGAATGAACGTGGCTATAGATGTCGCATTTGTTCTGAAATAACTTACATCATGTAAATAAATAGTGCGTCTACTACGGTTGGATCGTTTTAGAAGTTATGGAAGCAGTAATGTCAAACTCATTTTGTAATGCTGGGGGCCACAAGAGGAAAGTTGTATTATGTTGAGAGGGTTGCATTTAGAAAGAAATAAAATAAACACGTTTCGATGGACCGCGTGGTCTAACGCGCTACACTCGCAGTAGACTTGGTTGTCGATAGCGGTCGAGTGTACTTAGGTTGGTTTTCAACTCTCCCTCCACGCCAATACGGGTACATTTAATATAAATACAACCTTCCTAATGCCTAATACCATTAGTGTAATTAGTATTGTACATAAGCATATAACCCAAACAACCGCAAGACGCTGTGTTTAAAAAAAAAGTAAACAAATACTTGTTTTATTAATATTTTAAACACGTAGTTCTGTCTAATACCCGATATTATGTTCACATACGTAAATTTATATAGTATGGAATTTAAAATATTCCAAAACAAACATTTGTTAATACAAGAGATTTTAATATATATGTATACATATATAAAGTAAGGCCCCCATATCCGTAGGTAATACGTTCCTAGATCTAACACGGTTACGTGAAATCACGGATAATACCAAACTATTATACTATAACGTGATATTCATGTAAAATACATAAATATTTTAAAGTTTAATTGATAGATTATTTACAGTAAGACGTTATCAACATTGGATAAAGTACATAATAATAACGTGCACTGTACACTACAGTGTAATTATTATTCTTAATTATTCTTGTTGCGACGATTATAATGATGATGACAGTGATAATAGAACAATGTCCACGATGAAGAGATGGAGTGGGGGGATGGTGTAGGCGTTGTGGGTTATAAAAAAAAATTCTTTGATTAAAAATAAATACTATTGGACAGCTGGAAACCACGGATAATTGAAAGCGCGAATACTGAATCAGTGAATTCGGGGTCCCTACTGTATACAGAGAAGCATTGTTTGGTTGTTTTTTTAAATACAGATATCTCATTTTAATTTTGTTAAATAGTGATTATAACATTTCCAAGGTAAAAAAAATAACCTATTTAAAACGGGCATTAATCGACTTCCAGGATAAACGTTGGATTCGGCGCTACATGAGACGTCTTTGATCTTATCCGCACGCAGTCCCCTCCCTCTTTACTTCCCCCTGGTATAATCTCTATTTTTTTTTTTTAGCTCCTCGAGGTGACCTGGCGGTCTAGGGGTAAGGTGTCAGACTTTTGTGCTGGGGTCCGGGGTTCAATCCTCGGCTCCGGCACAGATTTATCTGATTAACAAACCTTTCCTTCACCTCTGACAAGACATATTTTGAATGTGGGGAATGCCAGGCCTCCACCGTGGTTCGGATTCCACGTTAAACTGTAGGTCCTCCATTTCATCTCACAATCACCCTACACACTACACATTAGCGTAAGTGCGTACAACCCGAACGGGTAGTAAGACGCGGTGCTAATAATAATAATAATAATAATAATTACTTGGAGACAAATTATAGTTATAGTATCATTCTGGTAAGAAAAAAGTTTCTTGCATCAATAGGCAAGATGCTAAAACTACATTCATATATTTTTAACACGTCAAATCATGTGATCTGAAGCTGTCACTTTTTATAGCTGATTGTCAAGGGCTTAGAAAGATCATTTATCTAAGGGGGTTTCCGGAACCCTCTTCCCTCCCCGCAACACTGTCCTTTCTTTCAATCTTGTCATAGTTTGGGCCAAGAAGGGTAGTAAACCTACCTATATAATCTACAAACTCCACTTCTGACAGTTGTTCTGTTATTTAAGCTGCTCTTTTCTTAGGGTGATTCCTCTAGTAGGATCTTACAGTTGATAGCGAAAAGGTGTGCCTCATTTTCTCTGAACCCACTTACTCTGCTCATTCCGAGAAAAGTTCTTTGTTTTCAATACCATATTATTNCCCCCCCACTCACCTACGCTCTCTCCATGTCTCTTAGTACACCCTGGGTCCCTAGGGATTGATCCCCCCGAAGGCATAGTTTGAAATAACCCCTCTTCCATTCCTCCCCTCTCTAAAACCTTTCTCAACGCTTTATAGTTTTATTTGGTTGCCTCACATCTCCCCTTTCAATTTGGTAGCCTATCCCTTTTAAATCCTACTCTCTTTGTCAACTATCACAACACGTTATTCTCTGCGCTGACGGAACAAAACACTGTCCAAAGACTGCCTGCGCAAGCATAAACACAAAGCGAAATGTGCAACCCGCAAAGTTAAACATTGTTTCGAATGAGATCTGTGCGTGAATGGGATACATATGAGAAAGGATCTCTCTTCGTTTAGTCACCAACAGGCTCTTTGAAAATTATTTGAGAGGCTGGTAGGTGCCCATTATGTAATACATAGACTCCCAATTTGAATTAGTTTGAAACTTGAATTTATAAAAATTGTCCGCCGCGTCTTGCTACCCTTTCTGTCCATGCGCAAAGGCCTAAATTATTTACACTATTTTATTAGGAATGAAAAAGTTAGAGTAAATGTACCCGCATTTATGTGAAGAGAGGGTGATAAACTATTTATATATAAAAAACTTATTACACCTGACCGGGATTCGAGCCCCGATATCTTCATCACATTCAATCCAGTCTTAAGCGAGAGGGATGCGATAGACCACGCTATCACTGATGCGTGTTATAATTCAAATACTTGGTATATTCTGTCAAGAAAAGAACAGCCAAAGTAAACAGTTAATTTATAAACAAAAGATCGTACATAATACGACAATTGTTGCATACTTATAATCAAAATACTAATGCTAATACTAAAATACATTTCAAAATTTCACTTCCTTTGCAATCAGAGCATAACGAAAAAACACTCGCTCTTAAGAACAATTAAACAATATTTTTACATCCTGCCGCTGCTAAAATGTTTTAAATTAAGTTTATTATCATTACTATTATTATTATTAGCCACCTCTGTGACTAACTTATCTAAGACAGCCCTTGTAAAAGTAATGCCCGTGGGCTGCATTCAGCCACTATCATATTTTTAAGTGGCCCGCAAGTGGTGGATTCTAGTTAGTTGGGACACCGGTTAGTCGAGACGTTGAAGGACTCACTCAATTGGGACCTCTTTCCACTAAACCGCCCATAAGTCAAATACTTCTCGCAGTGCAACCACGATTTCGAGAGCAAGTAGGCCTAGCTCCGTAGGGATCGACGGAATGTCTTTATCCTAAGTTGACCAGTGGGGACCTTGTGGAGTTACCCAACCTGACTCTTCTAAAGAGCCGCCTCCGTGGATTGAATCTACGCCGAAAGAGAGCAAGCAATTCTGAATTGCACTTAAATTTGGAATAGTTGAAGTAGAGTTCACAAACAAGAACAATTCTGAGCTTGTGTAACTCACTAATCTCTCCCTTCCCAAAAAAAGAACATCGTCAGCAAAAATCTCCCCAAATACTACAACACCTATCCTACCACACTAACCAGCTAAACATCCTACTATCTTACCACTTACCCTCGAAGACCTGAAAATAAACGGTTAAACATCTTACCCTACGTTACCTGACAATCTTATTTCCTTCTCTTACTGACCACCATGTCGTACTTCAGAAAGTATTCTCCGTTCCTAGCGTTCCTCACCAACGCCTTCCTCGAAATAGCCTCTTTCTCCTCGCAGTCCTCCAACTCTAGAATCCTTCTTTCCAACTCGTAGCGCTCACAAGTCAGCAGAACGTGTCCCACGTCTTCGTTCACACCGCATTCCCTGCAGCCCGGGTTCTCCTTCAGACGAAATCCATGAACCTTCCAGTTAAAGTCGCCATGCTCGGTGAAGAGCTGCGTGGTGGAGTGGTTGGTGGGTATCCACTCATTCTCCATCCTTTCCTGCACAGAAGGCCAAAACTTAAAAAGTCTCCCTGCCTTTCACCGATGAGTCCCATCTCGCCTGTCAAACCACGAGGGAGTCGCGCCAACCCGTCCTCTTATCCTCGTCGAGATCCAATCCGTTTCTCTTCGCCCAGTAGCGTCCGACCTCCTCCCTTACCAATAGGTTTATTGGCAGCACTCTTGTAACAGGCAAAGCATCATGAGCCGTGCTATAGGCCTTGGTCACGGCTAAAAGTGCAAACCTCTGCGTCCGTAGAAGGATGATCCTCCTGCGTTGAACTTCCATCTGATGCTACCAGAACACGCATCCGTACGTGAGCACTGACTCCACCAGGGCCTTGTACATCTTTCGAAGAGTCAGTAAGTCCAATCTTCAGTTGGTCCTTGAAACTCTGATGAGTCTTCCAAACGCAACCTTAGCCACTCCAGTCACCATCTTTAAATGATCATTAAAAGACAAACCCTCATCCAATAACACACCAAGATACTTGTACACCCTTACGTATCGAACGGAAACCCCACACATGCGAACGGTAGGGTGTCTCATCACCGAGTGGTTCCCCTTGAGCAGAGTCATATTGGTCTTCTCCTTTGAAAAGGAGAGCCGCGCCTCCCGTCCTCAGGCGAACACGGTCTTCATGGCGTGCCCAGCTTTGACCTCCAATTCAATCCTAGTGTCGCCTCTGACGAGTAGAAGACTGTCATAAACGTAGGCGTAGCAGCTGACACCCTCTCTGAAATCCAATTCCAAGAAAACATAAAACAGGAGAATCCACAAGCCCGACCCAGTATGAACCCCTGGAGACAACCCTGAGTAGGGCCTTCACGAACTCCGCCTGTTTCAAGAACAGGCCTGTCGTCCTATTCCTAAAGTAATCCCTGATTACCGTATACAGGTTTCGTGTACATTTGGTTCTTCTCAGCTTCTCCAAGATCCCAAGGCACTAAGCGCTGTCGAAGGCGCCAGAGATGTTCAGGTAGATGTCCGGCTTTCCACGGGTCGGGGAAACGACTCTACATCATCATCTGGTTGGCTATAGCCAGTAGATACTCGGAGATGCTGCCACAGGACTTCTTCACTACCTCAGCAGATAGTATATTCAAACCAGGGACCTTCTCGTTACGGCAACTTCTGACTGCGTCGTGTAGCTCCTTCGTGAACAGAGGAACGTTTACTCCAGCTTAGTCCTCCATTTACTCCGCGTCCCTGGTGGGGGTTATCGTCTGGAACAATGACCCTTAACACCATCCTCACAATGCTATTGGCATTGTCTGTAACAATGCCATCAACTCTCGCTCAGCACAGCCACGACCTGAGCCTGTCGTGCCTTACCCATCGCAAGCACCCTCTCCAGCAATCCTCCTTAGCCCTCCTCACCGACCACACGTAGTCATTCCTCGCCCTGGCGTAGGCAAGGCCCGCCTCGCTGTCTCGATCTCCTGCGCGCACGGATGACCTCCCTCCTCCTCTTCAGCTCCGGATTCCACCAGCTGGCCCTCTTCTCCCGTCTTCTCGCCCGTGGAATCTAGTGGTTACAGGCTCTCCTCATGGCCTGGGTAAGGACCCTTCCATCGATGTCATCACGGGGCTCCAGGTTCCGCATTTCAACCTTCAATTACCGCCGGTACTTCCTCCAGTCTGCGCGCGCCACGCAGTATCTTATCCTGGGTCCGACTGTCGCTGAAGTCTCTCTTCCTTCACATTTCATCTTGAAGAGGATGAGATTGTGATCCCTGTTCTCGTGTAATCTGAAACTCTCCAATTCCTTATTAGTCTCCCCACCCCTTTAAAAAAAACCAACTTACCAAAAGACAGTCAAACTCTTAACATAAAAACCAAATTAATTCACAATTCTAAGCACTCCTAATTACACATCACTATTTATTAAGGGAGTTAGGCTTCCCTAAATCACAAATTAACACGAAAACACCAAAATCATACACAATTTCCCTCAACGTATACTCTTTGGAGAGATTCAAAATGGCGGTATTCGCCCAAATAAATTTTTAGTCTCTAAATATGCTATTTATTCGGCCAGATGGGCAAGAATCAACTCAAAAATACTACCACGAACTAAATAAACCTTTATGAACACAATAAAAACAAGATTAGTACCCAATTAAACTTATTTTCCCCTCAAATCACAGAAAAAACCGCAGCAAACTAATCGGTCATATGCACAGTAGTTCAAGCTTGCAAGAACGGCCAATTAATCGGGACATGCTTTTATTTGGGACCAAATTTGAAGAACATAAGCAAAATAAGTATTTAGCCTGACTTTTTTTCCGCTTATTTTGGCCAACTCGTCCCTTAGTTGGGGCAGTGAAGGTCGTGATTGAACAACTAACTGTGCGTGGAGAAAATTAGTGCTAAAAATACCATAATTAAAATATATAAGTAATTAGGCCTACAGTTTCTATTCAATACAAGTTCAAGCGTTAACTTCAACTTGAGAATAGACCTGCATTGTAATACAAATACAAGACAAATACAATGTAGCAAAGAGTTGTTTATTTTTCAATTCTCTTGATTCTGGCATATTCAACATCATTTTAGATTTTTCTCGAAAAATCTTGGATGTTTTTGGATTAAGATATTATGTAAACAATAATTTTCTATAATCTCAATAAAAACGTCTTACGCGTAAGCATCAGCAATGGATATTTATAAGCTTTTTTTTAAAAAAAGAATCTCAACTCTATTAAAATCTGAAATTAAAGAAATGATGAACGATACAGAAAAAATTACTACATTCATCTAATTAAGTTGTGTTATATTCTCGAATCAATAACTTAATTTTTATAATGTATTGTCTTAACTTTCTTCCTCTTGTTTGTGTTACAGTCTTTTAAGATTTATCTTTGAATTTCAAGTTTTAAATCTGTCTTATAATTTCTCCTTGGTGATGGAGTTAGAAAGAAAACAAATGAATAATATAATCAATAGTATAGTCTGATTTTAACAAGAATCCAGTTAGTTATATGAAACTTATGTTGTCCCTATTTTGCTGTCGCGGGGGGGGGG
>CABFVX010007337.1:0-31503 GCA_902151425.1 Timema shepardi
AAGGCTAGGATAAGATTAGAATAGGATAGGGAAGGGAGGGTGATAGGAATGGGTAGGTTAGGAGAAACAATTTCAGGGAAGGTAATCAAGGAAGTGGTTTGCACTTATGTGTAGGTGGAGCGTCAACTCCGGTAAGGGCGCCTCCCCAGGTGGTGGATAGGGGGATGCTTGAAGCTGCTGGGCGCACCGTCGAACTGGGATGAGAATCCGGGTTTGATGGGGTGACCAGTGGAGGTGGGTACCGGGGAAATGATATACCTGGAGCAGACCAACTGGTGAAAGAAATTGCATCTCTGAGATAGGTACTATAGGAGCCAAAACCTGTTTAGAATAAATGTAATTGGATACTGTACAATAATAGGAAATGTTTTTAATAGTCTGTAAATAAGGCCTGGATTTAAAATTGTAAGATGCCAGGCCAAATTAGATTGGTCAATAAAAAAAACCAGGGTGTGGGTAGTCATATATACTATTGCTCTGGCAGTCCTTATTAGGAAAGGACCGACCGCAGTACAGTTTGCTGTTGATGCCTGATTATTAGCTATCTGCAGTATTTATATAAAATATAGAAGATTCTCTTACAGGACATTTTTCCGTGGGTATATGTGACCCTCCTTGAGGTTTAATACAAGCTAGTGAGCTTGACTGATATTCTCCTTAGTAACTCGATCATGGACAAAAATAATCAGATGGAAATGTTTGTTTCTGAGTGAATGGGTGTATTGCCCTGACCTGGAGGCATTTGTCCATAATGGATTGAGTAGGTGTGGACTATGTCAAAGAGGCGGGCTTAACACCACCAGTTCAGAAAGCTTATACCAGCTATGTGAACTTGTGTCGCTGAAGGAGTCTCCTGTATCAAATTACTGGTGACATGAAATCAAGAAGTTTTTTCATGTCATACAGTGGTCCTTATTTAGTAGTAGCTATCAAACATATAAATGCAAAATATGAACTAGTTGATCTTCTAAATAGGCAGCTGAAGGGACCTACAATAATTGCCACTGAAGAAATACAAGGCGAACTTGAATAACGGTTTTTCAATATTGATCTTTGGATCCAGAAAGAGTGCCAAACCACCCAAAACAGTTTTGTGTTTTTTTATTTACTTTTAATTTTTACCAGGTTGATATTTAATAGCTAGAATGTTTTCTGGACTACAATATGTTCAACGACCCTTGTATTTCAAAATCATAGTATAAGTGTCAATGCAATATCAGCTGTCCGATTATTTTAGGGCATTTGTGGCATGGTTCCCCAGAATTTTGGGGTAAGTGGACCACCCACCCCATCATACTTTTCTTTATAATGAAGAGGTATTTTTGCATGGGTTTACTTGGCTTCTCTCTTGTCATTTGAGAATGTTTTAGTCCAACTTACAAGTTTTAAAAGTGATAAATAAAATGTTCATCCAAATTTCAAACAAAATGTTCAGTGACTCATACAACTTATCGGACGCCATGCACCCTTTTATCTTTGTATGAATGACTTGTTTTAAGTTGGTTTCCTTAAAATAAGCTTTTTTCGAAGGGGGAATGGTAGTAAATTGAAATAAGTACAATAACTTACAAATCAAGAAACTAATTTTTTAATTAAATCTCACAAAACAAAACTACAGCAACAGTGTTCTTACTGGAAGAAATACTTCTTATATTTCAAGTTATAAATTAGTTTTAAATATCAAATTAGCAATTTTCTATTAAAAAAATGATAAAATAATATCAAGTAAGATAAATTGAAAATAGGTATGTTAGAGAAGAAAATAAAACCAAAAGGTTGTAGTGATACTGATTTGGACTCCGCTCATATATTAAAATAAAAATGGATTAAGTGCTATAAATACCAATGCTCTCACAATACAAACCGAAACGTAATAACTGGTGCCACACGATGGGCGCCAATTATTATGTTATTGTTTATTTATTGATATTTAACCAGCGATGCGGTGTCAATTATTACGTTTCGGTTTATATTGTGAGATAATTAGTATTATTATCCCCGTGATCGAGCGCCAATTAAAATGTTCGCGTTATCTTATAAAATAATTGGTAATTATAGCCCCATAATCGAGTGCAAAATTATTGTAATATTGGTTGTTTGATGAGATAATTGGTATTTATAGCCCCATGATCTAGCGCCAATTATATTGATATCTCTTACACTTATGGAGTAAGTAATACCTTTAAAATTGAGCACGATTTATTAAGATGGTTTCACCTTCGGCACTGAAGATACAATTGTAGATGATACGGTTTAGTTGAACTACATATTATATTTCTGTGACGTTACACGTTCCGTGTTTTTAGTACCACGTGCTGTGTAGATTTATGTTACTGCTGTATATATTCATAAGCACAAGTGGCTTATATATGACCTACCCCTTGCCTCTTGGACCCCCTTGTCACCAGTGACAAAACCAACTATTATTATTATTATTATTACTAGCACCGCGTCTTACTACCCGTTCGGGTTATACGCACTTACGCTAATGTGTAATGTTAGGGTGATTGTGAGATGAAATGAAGGACCTACAGTTTAACGTGGAAGCCGAACCACGGTGGAGGCCTGGCATTCCTCACATTCACAATATGTCTTGTCAGAGGTGAAGGAAGGGTTTGGTAATCAGATAAATCTTTGCCGGGACCGGGGATTGAACCTCGGCCGCCAGCATAGAAGTCTGACACCTTACCCCTAGACCGCAGGTCACCCACCAACTAATAGAAAGAGTCCTGGCAACATATGTTATGAAGACTAGCTTCCTGTTGAGTAGAGGGAGCTAGCGTCAGTTGCTCTTTTTTTTTATAAATACTATGGAGTTGATTTTTGAAAGAAAAAATAAGACTTATGGTGTAATTTAATGATATTAATTCTGAAGAGCGCATGATTCTCATGGATGAAGTACTAAAAGGATATTTTACATACAATACTTTAAAGAAAAATGCACTTCATCCATGACTCTTTTAATAGACGAGAGAGGTCCAAATCAGTATCACTACAAGGTTTGTACCATTGATTAGATATTTTTCAAGTAAGCTAGTCATTTAGTTTGAAAGTATATAGGTATATAAAAAGAATATCATATATAATTCTCTGGCACATTGTACATCCCCTGTTATTTATTTCCTTAGGAAGGGGGATCACTTTCTCAATGTCAGTCTCCTCGTACCACAATACATATTCTTTCTTCTACCACTTCCAATTTTTGCGTCCACTGTTAGACATGCAACTCACTTTGACTTTTCCACTCCAAAATTCAAAAATCTTTCCAGGGTATCTCATACCTTCATTATAGACCACCACAAAGTCACCAGGAATTACAATAACTGGTTATAGCTCTAAAACAGTATCTTTTAAGTCACTTTTATCGTGCACTCTAAGCTTTCTTCAGCTGAACTTGAACTTGAGGAAATTGAATACTTTCAGTTTTTATTATTTCTTTATTTTTCCAGGAATTTCTGTTTTCAGATTTATTGTCCTTTTTATGTAATCTTTCCTGAATATTCTTTTGTTTCTCCTGTTCCTTTTATTTCTTTATTTGTTCTTTCTCTTCGACTTCTATCGGTTTATTTTCAAGGTAATCCTGAAAAGTTATTAGCTCAGATTCTGAACACACCTTTGCTCTCTTCTTACTACGGACCTCGTTACTTTTGTTGTTTCTCATCTACTCAATTATAACATCTTCAAATGATCTATTTTCAACATGAAGAACAGGGATTTCATACACTGGCTGCACTCAGTCACAACAGGATGTGTATTGTCAGTCATAGCTGGAGTTAGGGAATCATTTATAGGAGGAGGTTGATAAACAGTGACAGAAATCCATCTATTGTCAGTTTCAACTGGAATTTTGTGATCATACATAGGGGGAGATTGATACATAAGTGCTGCATGTTGAAATATTGTCAGTCTCAACTGGAGTTTGGTGAACAGATACAGGAGGAGATTGATACACAGTCACAGCAGAGCTAAGATCAAGAATCAATACAAGGTGTCGTTGAATTAGGTTGTTCACTCGTACGCTTGCTATTTCTGTACCTTTGAAGATCATCTGTACTGAAGTGTTTCTCAGTAATAATTGCTAGTCGGTTTCGTCCCCCAAATTCGTCATCATATCCTATTGGTTTTGGAACTACTTATAATATTAGTTAGATACAGGGAATTGTCAACAACCTGATCAACAAATTCAACTAAGCTAGCTACTTTTGGATATCTTCCTTCTCGGGTTGGCTCGCTTTCACTTTGCAATCGTTTTATCCCATTATGTTTTTATTCCCTTGAAGACACCAATATCTAGTAGTTGAAGAAGATGGGTAGTGTGAAGTAGAAGCTTAAACAGGTGAATCTGATTTGATTGGGTTAATTTTTTTAGTTATAACGAAACATGGCTCACATGACCATTGAAATTCAGCTATACAAGTCTCTCAGTAGGAATGTTGGGCAAGAAGTACTTCTCAAACCATTTCAGAAATATAGTTTAAGTTATCCAACCCTTCTTTGACGCACTATATCGAGTTTATTTGTTGGGAGACTAGTGTTGATCCAGGTTAACAAAATGTTTCATCCTTTGAAAATACACAACAAGGTTAGGTTATATTCAGAAGTAAAACAGCAGAGCAACACTGATGTTTTCTCTATACCAGATAAATTTATCATCTTTGTGCACCTTTCACCTACATAACCAATCACTTTTGTTTTGCTTGGTTCTTTTGAGAAGGATATTTATTCACAATTAAATACAAGATGAGGGTTCCATTTTAGATTCAGGTCTTGGAAGGTTTTCTTAAAAATGTCGAAAGATTCATAGATAACAAAGGGGTTTGTTTGGGCGAGTCGTACATACTCAACACCTTGTGGTTTCTTGGCTGACATATAATGTTTTTGTTTGAAATTTATAAACCAATTTAGTCCAGGACAACCATTTTTAAAATGTGTTTTCATTCCGTTAGTTTTGACTTAAGATTCAACAATATCCTTGACCTCTTACCTACGTAGACTATAGCTCCATTTTTCTACAGTAACACTTTCAAGAAGTCCGCTAATTCCTTTCATGTTCTACAGGCCTAGAGGTATTGAATTCCTACCTTCTCCTCCTGTGTCACTCTGTGCTATATTTCCAAGTTTACCACGGAATCCATTCAAATAATGTCGCAGAGTAATCCTTGGAATATTGTACATTTGAGCCGCTATTTTTATTGACATATTCCCAATTCGGGCGTCTTATAAGGTTTTTTCCGAGTTATCCTTCAAATACCGGTCCCCGTCTGCTCCTTTTTGGGGGTTTAGAATATAATTGCCTAAAAAATGAAGAAGAAGCCAATTTATTAGGATCAAAATATTCTTGAGGCAACTGGTACACAGTAAGGGATAACTGCGCCAAGGTTATGACCCATTAACCCTGTACCTATGGCCCAGTTACCCCAAGTACGCCATTTAATACATTACTACAGGTAAACGGGCCACCCCTCGAAAATCACCTTAATTGTACACCCCACTAGAAATAACCTTTTACAGATTGTTTTAAAATCGAAAATATTCAAAAACTTTAATAGCTTAAATTTAATTTCTACCACAAGTTGTTAATCGATATCGTGTCACACGTTGTAAGGCCAGAACAATAATTCTTCAGGAAGTCATCCATCAAACTCACTTCTAGAAGCTTACAAAACACTACATTTGTTGTTCTAAATCTAGTATATGTTCAGTAATGCCAACACACTGACAAAATAAACCTCTATGCCTCGGAAAAAAACAGAAGGTATCTAGCCCAGATTGCCCGGTGGCCCAGTAACCCCACCTTAACTTACATACATATATACATACATACATACATAGCTAATCACGCCGTTCCTTTATAGTGTAGGAAGTAAAACTGTGCACATAGCTTAAAAAAAGCTCCGTACTTAATCCATCTTCACCAACTTTATTCACACTTCTCTGTCATTGCATACTCGCTTCAACAACATCCACACACCGAGTAATATATGCTTTTTTACGCTTAAAGATTTTAATGGTTCTCTTTTTCACACATTCATGTACAACATTTCGCTACGTCTTACATGGCCTAGCCATTTCCTTTTGATCCACACACTCTTCCTTCATGTATTTGCTTCGTCACTCGTCTAATTGTCAGATTATAACAGAAAAATTTGTTTAAGATTGACATCTAAATGTGATGAAATGTATTAATAATTAGTCAGACTGTATTTTGAAGAGTGTTGGGGTAGTTAAACGTAGCTTTAATGGTTACTATTTCATTTATCATGAAATATAAAAAAAGAGGCTCTTTGGCACTTTGTAAGGCTGAGTGTTGATACTTTCGTATGTTTATTTCCATATGGACCTTTTTTATATTATTTTGTTTTTAAAGTAATGTAGTTTTTTTTATGTTGGGACACTTATTTAAAAAATATGATAAGCATGGAATTTAAAACAGAAATAAAGTTAGAATTTTAATTATTGTTGGAAAAAGAAGCGGAATAATGGTTCTAATAAGTAAACTGTTGTTGAATTTGGTATAAAAGTTGGAGGAATAAAATTTATTTAGTAAATTAATATTAAATTTGCATATGATATTTTGACAAACAAAAGCACACTTCAGCAAACAAAGAATAACCAACTCAGAGGTTCTATATACAAGAATCAAGTGCACTACCAATACTAAATAGTCTCTGACTAACTTCATAGCATTTTTTGAGTTATTTCAAGAAGCGGTTTATGAATACTACAACTGTAAAGCCCGTATCACACGACACTAGCTCATACTTGAAATCCAGTGTGCTAGCTAGCACGTCATCATCTAGCGTCGTGTGAATCAGAAAAAGTATACGGGTTCTTCCACTTGGTATTGGCTACCATACTAGTAGTGAGGATAGAACACGCGCTATTTTCGTACTAGTTTCGACACTAGTCTGTGTAATTCAACCATTCAATGCGCGCTCAGACTGTCGTGTAGAAAAATGGTATAAATGACGCCAACATGGTCATCGGATGTGATTTTGTTTTTGGAAGAAAATTATTCTAAACATTCTTGTTTATATAATACCAAATTGCCACAATATGACAATATATTTAATATATCTAAATTTAATTTAAAACATGTCATCTGAAAACGACAAACTGTGTTCCAGACCCAATTTTAATCCAAATAAACTTGATAGCATGCCAACTTTTTTTTTTAGAATATAAAGTGTGCGTAGGCCTAAAAAAGAACATTTGTGTATCAAGGATACTGTACTTGAACACCCATGGGCTTAGGGGCCTCTGACCACATTGTTAATAAATGAATATAAATTTAGGTAGATACTAAACGTTTGTGTCACCCCGAATGTATATTACTAACCTCCGAATGTATCATATTTAGCATCCTGCGACCATTATTTCATCTTTCCCAACCATTCCCGTGTCCATATTCTTTTTCTTACGCTCCCTCTCATAATTTTCAATATCTTTATTGGTAATCAATGCAGCTGCTGCACGCAAAATTAATCTCTAAAATTCGATAAATATTTGCAACAGAACCTAGTACCAAATTATCAGCGTGTGAATACTCTAGTCCCGTTTCCATTGTACATTGCACAGATAGCTAGGCGCTAGCTAGCGCACTTGATTTCTAGTACAAGCAAGTGTCGTGTGATAGTAGCTTGGTAAAACCTAGGAGAAAATAATAGCATACAATAATATCACACCTTTTCTTCTTTGAAGGCTCCTTTTATATCAAAAATATTAATAATTAAAGTTTACGTTCTATTTACATCTTATAGACACTAAAACAATATGGTGTTATTTCTCTTTAATAAGTTTGTATTGAAATAGAACTTCTCTCACATATTAAACTTAAGCAATGCGAGGAATACTTTTATCTCAACAGAAATATTTTAAAGTTTTGTTGGCAAAACTTTTGTAATCAAATACATACAAAGCTTTTATAACTGATACACATTTTGTGTCAAATTTATCTCCAAATAATCAAATATACATTAAAGATTCAACTTGAAATAAATTTAGCTCCTAACGTGTTTGCCAGAATTCGAATTAAATATATAATTTAATGCAACTAATTGTATATTTGAAATGCTTTCAAGAAGTAATTGTTTTTATCATCTATTAAAGGGCATTTGTGTTCAAAGCATAAATAGGAACAATGTGAATCCAAGATATTCATATTACTCCCCAAACAAACATATTTTTAATATAATATTCGTCAAGTTATCTCAGATTGGTTCTGTTTCTAGCATAAAACAATCATATGACGCTTCAATACATTTGTATGAGAAGGACTTGGAAAACACTCATGTTCAAAAACTTCAAGAAATGTTGGCATGCACATTTTCAGAGGCAAAAAATATTATGTCCAAGTGCCCAAAACTCTCAGATTTTGATATTGCGAATATAGAGGAAACACTAAACTATTTAATGAATTCTGGTGTCTCGAAATCTACAATACAGAGAATACCCTTTCTTTTAACTTTCACAAAAGGTATGTGTTATATACAGACTTGGTTATACTATTACAATAATGAGCATCTTAACACAAACAAAAAATAAAGTGCAGTAATGCTACTGCTTTATATTGGTAATGTAGGCTACTAAAGAGTTTGGTAATAATACAATTTATCCCATTTTAAACTTTTTCACTGCAAACTCTTCAAACAACAGATCATCCAAATTACTTTCGATAACTTAGGCCAACGTTTATATTGACGATGACGTGTAACTTTCTTGTGATGCTTTGCATTACACCCTTGATCCTGCACACTAAAACAAATATACCTCATGATTTTATTGTATAAACTATTAATATTAACTAGGGCCAGTCAGGGCTATTATGATACAGTTAAAAAATTTGGGCTATTGTGATACAGCACGCTAAAAATGTTCTACTTAAAATAACATCTTTAAAACATCTTTTTTTAAAGGAAATTCATTGTATTTTATTTGCCCATAATGAACTTGACAATTTTAGGCCTGCATTGCCTTATGTGCTTAAATTTAATTCTTAGATTAGGCTTGATTTATGAGGCTAAAACTTTGAAATCTAATTTGGCAACTTTCAGTATATCTCATAAACAAATAAAGATATCAATAATTTGAATGTTGTGATGCAATCAGAATGCATTCGGCTACATTTTTAACGCAATTTATTAATTCCTCACTAAAGGAAGAAATTTATATTGTTGGCTAAATTTGAAGGGCTATTGTGCAACATTGTGTGTGGGCTATTATGATACAGGAATTATTATACATTTTAGGGCCTGTGCCAAAATCAATTTTTTTGGTGTAGATTAGGCCTATCTAATTTCATACTATTGTTTTATATCTAGCTCAAGTAATTATTTTCAAAATTAGTTGATATTTTTGAAGCCTATAACACTAAAAAAAGCCTCGGAAACGCATATCTGTGACAAGAAACATCAAAATGAGGCAACATGAGGAGGCAAAGTGAGGAGACATTTTGAAAATCAAAATACCTGAGTGTGGCAATCTACTTTTTTATAAAAAAATAAAAAAAGTATAGTTGAAACTTAAAACCTCTTTGTGTGAAGCTAATAAATCATATAGGACCTTCTGCTAACCTAATTTTCATTCAGAACAGGACCAAGAAATATGATACAATGCCTCCATCAGAGAAATTTTTTCTTGATATCTAATTATGTGTGTAAGAAAAAATTTAATGCACTGTTTTTTTTTACTTGGAAACCATGTATTAAGTGGATGTTTCAGGGTCAAAACATAACATACAAATACTAAAATTAATTTAAAACATTCCTAAAAAAATCCTTCACTTTATTAGAGGTGTGGGCACATTATGTATGAACCATTTATCAAAAAACACAGGTGATACACTAGGCATGGGGTTTTATCACAGCCCAAGTTCCTTTATAGCTCTGTTTGTTCATGAGATGTTATGGGTGTATCATAATAGCCCTCAGCCTGTATCATAATAGCCCTTTTGGCCAGGGTTTTTGTGATACATAAATTTAATTATATTTTTTATCAAGCAGAATAATAGAGAAAGTAAAGTTGCATATTATTATTTTTTCCTTGTATAAATAAACTGGTTTGTTAACTAGAAAAAGTAAGAAGTGTTTTTTTTTATATCATAATAGCCCTGACTGGCCCTATTAATTAAATATTTTAGGTGACCTGGTGGTTTAGGGATAAGGTGTTGAACTTCTGTGCTAGGCGTCTGTGGTTCAATCCTCGGTCCCGGCACAGATGTATCTGTTGCCAAACCCTTCCTTCATCTCTCACAAAATGTGTATTAATCACAACTTGTGAATATGTGGAATGCCAGTCCTCCACCATGGTTCGGATTCCACGTTAAACCTACACATTAGCCTAAGTGCTGTTAACCCGAACAGGTATTAAGATGCTGTGATTATTATAATAATATTAATAATAATAATAAATACATTTTAATTTATTTACTTTGGAACCTCGTTTATCTGCCTAACTGGGACCAGGTATCATCCAGATTAATTAAAATCCAAATAATCCAGAAATTATTCCAATCGTACACATTTGAAGTCCCAACACTAAACTCTTCATTGCTCACTGTTCTTCAACGTTTCTCCTTATCCATTCTGTTAAGTGCTTTTCTTGTTTGAGTATTTGAGTGAAGTATTTAATTAATTGTTGTCTTGAGGGCCTGTACATTAAACCACTAATGGTAATAAGTTAATATCTCAAGTACTTTATGTGTTAACTTCTTATAATTAATAATGCTAGAGCTTACTTTATAGTTTTTTATTGTAAAGAACACTGTTTTCTAAAAAGAAGGCCCAAGTGTTCTAAACCTATTTTTATACATCTGAAAAACTCAGTATGGTATAAGTTATTGTACATAATTTTTTATATTATGAATAATTATTCCAAAATTCTTTTGTTTCATTTCCTCTGACAAGACGTGTATTAATCACAACTTGTGAACGTGGGGAATGCCAGGCCTCCACTGTGGTTCATATTCCACGTTAAACTGTAGGTTCTCCATTTCATTTCACAATCACCCTATTATTACACATTAACGTAAGTGTATACAACCTGAACAGGTAGTAAGACGCGGTGCTAATAATAATAATAATTTTGGTTAATTTTATGAAAAATCATAAAAGAAGGGCTGCTAAATTTATTAAAAAACTCAGTCTGTCCACAGAAGATAAAATCCATCAAGTTACTTTTGTTGGATTTATGAGTCAATTTGGTCACATCACAATCACTGTAATGCCTTCATACTTTTTTTTTATCATCTCAAAAACTCGAAAACATAAGATACAAATATGGGGTCTGTGTCATAACAAAAAAGGTACAATCTAACTCCATGATGACCTCAAGATATATTAATAGGCCTAAGTTACTATGTATTTTTTTGGAGGAAATACATAATTTGAGTATTGTCTCCCTGTAGATTAATAATTATGGTACTTAAGGTGGTAATGGTTTATTACAGGGCACTGCTGATGAGTATCTCAAATGGTTTTTTGCACAAGCCCTTCTTATTAAACAAGTGCCATTAAATGATATTTTTTATAATTTCTTCAAATATGGAATTTGAAGCCCTCTAATTGAAAATTGGTAGTATATAACATTTTCAAATGTATATATCAAGCACTGGTACTTTCTTGAGAACTGTAAACAAGCATTTCAAATACTAATTTTTTTATACTGGTGTGGCATCTGCAGATTTTCTAAATCTGCAACCCGACCAACACATTATTTGCATTTAGTTTAAAAATGATGCCTGAACACAGAAATTGAATTTGAGTTTAAGTGTCATTTTTTATTTAAATTCCAAATAACACTGGTCAACTCAATTTTTGGGACATAGAACATTGAAGGTGTTTCTAACATTGATGATAATTCTACCTTTTTAAAAGTGAAAACTCTTTGTTTTTCTATTTTGTAACTTACTCTTATTAGTTTCAATTTATAAATAATCATATTTTACTAAGGATAAATTATAATCAATAAAATAATTAAGAAAGAATATAATTAGTTTCGTGATGCGATTGTGGAAACAAGACTGTCGAGGTGCTGAGTTAAAAAAATCGAGTAACTTTCATCGAGTACTTTTAAAAAGAATCGGAAATATGATACATTTAGTTAGCATGCTTTTCGATTGTGTACCTTACATCTGTGAGTATTTTGTATTGAAAATGCACGCGCAACATTTAAACCATGAGGGGTCATTTTTGCGTAGCAGCATAAACTGTTGATAAACAATTAGCTCTAAGGGAAAAACGCCTTTTAAATTGAATTAGCATAGTAAACAGTCCAGCCAATAAGGTCGATTCTCATTTAGCTGTTAATAAAAGAGAAAATAAAAGAATAACAAGATCCGAGTAAAGTTACTTGAGTAATCTAAAAAGAATCGAGTACTCCCAATTACACAACACAATCGAGTTTCTCGATTATTTTTACTCGATCGTGCCCATCACTAGTAAAGAGTTCCTGGCATATGTGTTTTGCAGTTCCCATAGTTTGGAGGAAACTTCAAGATCATTCATCAGACTATTATTTTTGTTTAACAAACTAAAAGAAATAACAAGTATATCCAAATACCTTGTGATGTATCCTAATTTTATCTGACCAGTTCCGCACAGTGAGGACTTACTTGTACCACAGCCTCCAAAAAACTTAACTGTTGAAGATGAAGACTCGAAAACGATGCATTTAGCCTAGTTTAACTTGAGGAGCAACATGATTCTACTTTTGAAGCGAGTACGATACCTCTTCTTTTGAGTCACATCTGTTAACTCAAGGTGCTTTAAATTACCTTGTGCAGAATTTAAATTTTTACAAAAAAAAACAGGCTGAACTTTTGGGGTCAAGGGTGAAGGGTTGGAATTTACTTCAAGACACTAAGTGTGTTTTTTCCATAACTGCCAGGATGAGTTTAAAAATTGTTACTCTCAAGAAAATTATATATTTTATTGTAACAATATTTGCTTTGTGCTGGATCTTTTCGTTCATGATCATAAAATAACAGTGACAACGATTTACTCACGCCTATAAAACCAGTTGTAAAGGTGTCCGTTTGCATAACAGAAACACATTTCCTTCTCTGCCGTTAACTTATGCTACTACTCTGAAAGAATTTTATGAAAATATGAAATCTTGGAAAATTTGAGTATAATAATATGTTCCAATGGAACATATGTGCTAATTTTAAAGTCATTGTGCTGTTAGATTTTCAGCTAAGCTACACTAAATTTTGTTGCTGTGTAAGTAGGACAGTCCTGATAATAAAAGTCACTATCTCATTTGGTTGTGTTTCTTCCTACTGAGCTAAGGGTCCTAGGTTCGATTCCCGGCATGGCTGAAAGATTAATTATCATTGATGAAAATATGGGTTCACCCTTTCATATTGATAAATTAACGGCCAAAGACTGGATATTGTGCCTGACTTAGTCTTAAGATAGATTAGAAGGCATATGAAGCTACGACAGGCCTAATAAGCTGGTAATAGTATATATGGCTTGAATAAAAACTGACCCAGGCCATATGCTGGAAACAGCAATGATGTACTGAAAATTAATGTGGTAAACACGGTACTTATTTTAATGTCATACAGTTTTTTTTCTATAGAAAAAATATTTGTAATTTTTATTGGCAAATTTATTTAAATTTAAATACACAATGCCAAAGAAGTTTTCTAATTTGAAGTTTAAGTTTCCTAGAATAAATGATGTTAAGATTAAAAATGCATTTATGTGGGTCCCTCAAATAAGAAATTTGATTCTAGGTGGAAAATTTGAAGATTTATATTAAGCCATGTTGAAAAAAAGAGTGTGGAGATTGTTCAAAAGTGTAACAAAAAGTTTTTGGGAAATTTTAAAGTGTAATACTACCGTGACATTGTGGGTGAACACTTTAGTTCATTCAAAGCTTTGTTGCATAAAATTCATTTCTTGGGCTCTAACTTTGATATCTTCCTTGAGAATCTTGGTTCAGTCATTGACGAACATGACTAGTGATTCCGACAAGACATTTAGATTATGGAAATGAGGTACCAGGAAAAGTGGAGTTATAATATACTCCCAGACTATTACTGGAGGCTTAAGAGGGATGCACTAATGACTCTTAACTTTGATGTAGCAGTTTGCACTCATGACTCTTTAACTTTGATGTAACATTTTTCGCTCATGACTCTTATGTAGTAACTTTTTACTCATAACTCTTGATTTAAGAGCATAATTGTTAGTCACATTCTACAACAAGCTTGAGTAGATGCTTGGTGTGTATAGGCCTATATACTTAGTGGGCCACTAGTTAAAGTAGCACATTATTAGGTGTAGATGCTAAATACCTGCAAAGTCTGGTTGGGACGAGGCTATTTTGCGCTTCTCAAGCTATGGCATCGTTTCTGGGAAAGCATTTGCACAACTTGTCTTAGTTAGCAAATCAACGCCACTTCCACTGATTATCCAGTCTGGCTTGTTTTTGCATGTGACCCTTAATATTGACTAAGTGAATTGAAAACTTTTTTTTCCACATCAAAGTTTCGTCACTTTTTCTCCAACTTAGCTTTGCTATTTTCTAAAAAATCATTGTTTTTATCTTATGCTCTAAAATGTTAGTGTAAACCCGGTTTGAAAATATGAATCTTCATTTTCATAGAAAGCCTGTTATTTGAAAACTGGAAACTCAGGCTGCCACAATGGTGTGAATATTAATAATGTGAGCAGAAACTATACAATAATCTATAACAAAGTAGTATTGGAAACTTTGGTCAGAGTTCCTGGCTAGAGATCCATAGGTCCTGGATTCAATTCCTGGTACTTTTAAATTTTTCTGTGAAGCAGTGGGTTTGAAACAGGGTCAAACTCTAATGAGGAGCTACTTGAATAAAGAAGTAGCGGCTCCAGTCTAGAAAACTAAGATTAATGACTGGAGGGTTAGTTGTGCTGACCATATGACGTCCTCTATCCACAAATGTTGTCACTATTTTCGCCAACATACAACAGCTGCTCAGCCGTTATATCTTGCTTGTAGGATTACCCCATGGAGTTTTGTTTAAATAACTTTTTAGATTTGCTTTTTAAAAAATAAATCAACTAAAACTTAATTAACACAGTGCCAAATGTGAGGGACTTAGACTCTATGTTAGGGGTCAAAAGTGAACTTCTTATAAAAATTATGACACGTATTGATTGATGTTTTAAAACAAATATGGTGGGAAGTAGAGATTCGTCACAATCTTAGTGTCATATTCTCACCAGTATTTCACCATACTCTTTTTTTTCAAATAAGCTAACCCCATTAATAATTTATGTCGTTTATTGCTCACTTACTCCATCTTTGCCTGTTATAAACAATACTTAGATGACTCTTGTAATTTCATGAACATGACATAGCTCTTTGCAATACACATAAGTTACACATAAACAAATTGTGTTCAGATTATCCCCAGCTGTACTTCACATGACTAGTTTAAACTCTTGCATTTGACATGTTATAATCTTTTCAGTGTAATATTTTGTTAACTCACTAACTAATGACTTCTCTCTTTAGAGGAGTTGGCTTGGCGTTTGCACAATATCAAGATGTTTTGGCCTGGTAGTACCAATAAAGTGGCAGTACTATTAACCCTCCCGGTGGACAAAATCAAGAAAATCAGCAGTTTGGCGGCACAAGAATCCAACATAATTCCACAAAAGACCCGTATTAACTACTTGAGTGACATGTTACAGGTATGTTGGTGATTACCGTATTTCACCACATAATCGTAATGTATTTTATGCTTAATTTTTGTGGAAAAAAAAAGTAGAGTGTGACCATTATGTGAAAATTAAAAAAGATTGTATTTCTTAATAATTGTGTGGGAAGATGTGAGTCTTAGCATATTAGGTGACTTATGCTTGTTAGCTTCTCCCTTCACCCACTCCCCTTGGTACAAACCACGCAACTCAGCTTTCAGAAATATAGCTAATGACATTGCACATCCGCTGAGAATTCTGGGCTCGCAATGCATGAGAAGACAACAGCTAGAGATATTTGTGATGTCAGGAACTGAGAGGGAGGAGGAAGTAACTTGCTTTCTTTTACCTTTTAAATTGACGTGATGACAACTATGCGCTGAATTTTATAAACTAATTTTTAGACTAAAAAAAGCTGGGAGTGTTGATTATATGATAAAATACAGTACATTATTTGCAAAACTTTCAAACGTACACTTGGCTTAAATACTTTAGATGAATATGTCACTAGACCACCTAATTTGTTCAGCAAGTTTTTATTTCTTTTATTCACATTATAATGTAGCCATCATAATGTGTAGTGTATAGGAATGCGTCGCAGGAGGATTAAAACTTGGAGAAAACAGGGCACACCTATATAAAATCTATCCAGCACTATTTTGTGTTTTCAATTTTCACATTGTCACTCAGTGAAATAATTAATTAATTTTAATAACTTTCTTTATTATTTCTAATTGGCAGGACATTTGCAGCAAGAACAACAATGGGTAGCAAAACAATGTTCTGGACCACATATTTATACCTACTATTTTTAATTCACTAGTAGGCCTTGAACTCTTTGAGTGAACTAATGAGTCAACCATATTTTAAAAATTATAATAGGTTTTTTTAAGTAAGTAATGTTTTGAAATTTGGCCGCTGCGGCGGCCGTTCCGCGCATGCGCGTTTAGTACCTCCATCTGTTGTATAGCCACAAGTGCCATTACAGAAGTATTTTACCATGTTTACGTCTGTTTGTGAATATTTAAAATGGTTCAGTTAATTGAAAATCCCGCCAACTGTGAAATATGCTCTGTTATTATTAATTTTCTTCATGCAAAAAATGTGAAAGCGGCTGAAATTCACCGGCAGATCAGTGAAGTGTGTGGAGAAAACATTATGAGTGAAGGAATGGTAAGAAAATGGGTTGGATCATTTAAAGATGGCCGCACGAATGTGCATGATGAGAAATGAAGTGGGTGACCTTCTGTCATTACTGAAGACTTGGTGCAGAAAGTTGATAGAAAAGTTCGAGAGAGCAGACGCTTTACAATTTCATCTTTATCTAATGTGTTTCCTTAAGTTTCAAGACATGTTCTTTACGGAATTGTGACAGAACACTTAACTTATCGTGAGTTGTGCTCACGCTGGGTACCAAAAATGTTGACTTAGGTGCACAAAACCAAATGTTTAGCCAGTGTGTTGACTTTCCTTGAGCAATACAGTGATTTTGGTGATTTTTTAAGCCAAATTGTCACAGGTGATGGAACATGAGTGGCTCATGTTATGCCGTAATCGAAACAACAATCAATGAAATGGTGGCATTAAACATCACCTAAGAAAGTGAAGTTCAAGCAAACAATTCATCTCCTCATCATGGGAATTGTGCTAGTGTAATAGCCTCAGGATGATTTATTTGACACTTGTAACTCTCTCTGCTTAAAGCATTTAACTACATTGTGTGTCATTAGAAATGTAGGTAAGTGCCTGAAGCTCAAAAGTTTCACATTTGTGGTCATGGCTAAGGTTTCTAATGAGAGTGGACAATCATCCAAACAATTTTCTTCATTTTCCCCAAAATAGCCTACAATTATTGTTTATGAATCTAATATTTTAGTTGAAAAATACCCTAGTCTCAACTATATCCCTAAAATTATTTTTAAATAATGTTTTGCCCCTGTCAATATTGAAAAGTATATTTCTAACCACTTAAAATATAGCCATGAATATATCATACAGAACAAACACTACCGCTCAACCCAACCAATTAAAAACATACCTTTCAAATTTATATTGTTGATATTTCAAAAGTGTTATTTTTTGAAATATTTACAAAAATGACTATCAAATTTCGACCAAAAGTATGGTTTTTTGAACTTTGATCAAACTTTCTATACAATATATCTAGACTTTCTTTTGTTAATTACTGTTAAATACTTACTTGATGAGGTATCTAACTTTACTGTAAAGGATACCATATTTAAATAAATACTACTCCCTTATTTTCTAAAATCTTGCTGTGGAGTTCCTTACAATTTTACAATTAGTTTTGTTGGATTATTTGGAGTTGGTAAAGAAGAGGTAAGGGGGATATTCTTAACTTATTTAGCTCAAATAGGACACCCTTCCCACCAGAGTTTGCAATAGGCTGCTTTGTTTATTGTTGAAGGAAAGAGGCGAACAGACAACACAACTCAACCAAGCAATTGTGGACGTTAATAGCTGCACTTATGATTTTAAATTGTTCATTTCTGACTAAATCTATCAGATTAATTAATTGCCAACTGTCAGACCCGAACTTATGATGGAGACACCATTATGCTTGGTGAGCTAGCAGTTATTCATGTCATAGTATGGCAGAACTGCCCTGATAATTAATTTGTTTACCAATCTGCCCACAATTTGAATGTCTTACTCTGTCGACAATATAAGAAAATACAAAATATTATTTAGAACTCTAAATGAAGTCTTTTCTCTTTTGCTCACTCAACTAAAAGAACTTAATTGTTAAAGTTTGTTTAATTGAGCAGCACTTTACCTGTGGATTACTTCAAGCTATTCTTAGATTTACTCATCATTCCTAGAAATGAAAATTTTCTGGTAAATATTTCAAATAATTAATTTATTGTGGAAGGGAATGTATTCATAAAGGCTTTGATTGAATTGAAATCTTAACATATCTGGTGTACAACAGACTGGGTAACCCTAACGTTAATAACTTTTTGGTTGCACCAATCTCTGTAGACGATACATGAGTGTGAGAAGAGAACTGGAATCACTGATTTGTAATTCATTTGATAATGTTTCTGGTTGCTGAACTGAATTTAACAAATATAAACATTACAACTTTGGTTATCTCGATTGCATTCATTCCCTTGGTTGGAGAATTTCATGGAAAAAATTTCAGGAACATTTTCCATCTTACATTTCTACTACCAGCTCAGATTAGCATATGTACTAATTACGCTAATGAGGTAGGGATTAATAAGGTTACATTAAGGGGAAATGTACCTGCATTTGCATGGAGGGAAAGTGGAAACTCATTTAGGGGGGAAAAAAACTCGGTACACAAGACTGGGATTTGAACCTCGATCTCACTTTTATCGGCAGTGTAGTCAGTAGTATAGGCAGTATAGTTATTAATAATAATAATATTTAGAACCGCGTCTTACTACCCGTTCGGGTTATACGCTTTAAGTACTAATTACTCTAATGGATTAGGAATTGGGAAGGTTGAATTAGAGGAAGTGAACCCGCATTTGCGTGGAGGGAGAGTGGAAAACCATTTAGGAAAAACCACCCCCAGTTCACCCGACCGAGATTCGAACCTCGATNTCACCCGACCGAGATTCGAACCTTGATCTCCCCGTCCTCAGCAGTCGAGCTCAACACGACAAGCACGTTAGCCAACTACGCCACCGAGGCGGGTATAGTTATTGCTAGTTATTATGGAATTGGTTGCTTATTCCTACCTATTAGGTACTGTAGATGTACTGTTATTTCTTACTCGTGGTTGCTTAGTTAAGTTTAGATCTACTTTTAATTACTGTCCTGATCTTTAGCGTAGTCAGTAGTGCATTTGCTTACTGAACAAAGGGACAAAGTTCTTATACTAGGTATAACTGAACAATTTATCATTTCCAAAATCGAAGCTTCTCTTTTCACAGTAATGCATTTACTGACATTTACGACGTTGAACATTGAAAACCTTGAACTGGTTTGAGATCACAAAGAATGAACCCAATACAATCACACAATGTTAGAAAGTGGTTAGGAAATCTGTTGTATTGTCTTTGGCACTAATGTTTGTAGAAATGTAGTTTATAGTTTAAAACTTGCTATTCTAATAAGGTACATTGAACATTTTATAAAACTATCAACAGGTTTGGTCACAAAAAGTGGTGCATAAACTGAAAAAAAAAAATTATTTTCTATAAATCTACCAACAAAATTAATTTAATGTTTGAAGAACATATTTGATAACTATGCAAATATTTGCTAGGAAAACCCATTTGGGAAAGACTACTGAGAAGACCCAAATGCAGATGGGAGGATAACATTTGGATAGACCTGAGAGAGATAGAGTGTAATGAGATAGTCTGGATAGAATTAGCTCAATATAGGGATAGGTGGTTTATTTTTGTGAGTGCAATTCCTAATTCCCTAGAGTAAGTAAGTAGTATTTGCTACCTTGACATCTCTAGCAAGCTAAGAAACTATGATGTTTTGCATACATTTGTTATTAAATATAATTCTTATTTTTCACTTTCAGTGCAGTATTTCTGACATATGCGACCTGAGTTCACGGTATTTCTTCATTCACACCGTACCATTTGCTCGCCTATCAAGTATTCTAAAGATTCTTCTAGGTTTGTAATTATAATGAGACTATTTTAATTAATAAATAAAAGTATACTTTATCTATATTTAATTAAGATTAAGATTAAGATTAACTTCAATCAAGTGTAGTTATTGGGCCTAGGTGCTCAGCTAGGACACCTGAGTGACTCGAGAGGTCGGTATTTCCTCGACTGACAGCACCCAAGAGTGTTTTTCAATACTATTGTTTACTGTCTACTGCAGGTGGATACTTGTGCAATTACTTCAAATTCACCTGATTTATTGAGACCTTTATAGATTGACAGAATAAGTTGTTAACAGCCAGTAATTGGAAGTGTGTATATAGTAAATAAAAATCATTGTGAAAGTTAGAGTGCATTTTATAAGTTCTTGTTTATGAAGCATGAATCAAAAATAGTTAATCTGTTGTATGTTAAAATTATCCTCTTGTATATTAGCTTTTCATTGTTGCATTGCCTGTTTAAACAATATCTCTTTATGCTTTTAGATGCTGGGGTAACACCAAAGGACATTTTGAAAGATGTTTGGGTGTTTCGGTATAATCTACAATCTATACAGTCTCGTTTGGATCGCATCAAGGAAAGTGGCATCTTAGGCATAAAGCCCTGGATGGTACATTGTGACATGAAAATATTGGAAATGTGAGTGAATATATTAACATTAATTTATTTTTTTACAAAAGGATGTGTTGTCCATAGAGAATGATACTAAAACAGGTGAATTAATAACTAGGAGAATTCAGGTTTAATATTATATAGTCTTCTAGGTAAATTCAAGCTAACTTATTTTATATTTGCTATACTCAGGGCTGGTCTTATAACTACCGAATAAATATTGCTATTGGGAGATTAAAGTACTCTACCAAGTAAAAGTTATCAGCCACTTTAAAGTTTTACATGACTTATGAACTGAATTTATCTATCTATCTATGTGTAGGATAAATATATTTATTCAGAACACGCAAGTTGGTACTGTTTTTACTGGTGCACGTATGCGTATAAGCCCTGCTGATAGTGCTACAACCTAGTGAGTGGTGAGAACACTCAACATTTATTAAATAATAGCAGCTAAACAAGTGCGAGGAAACAGATAACATCATGTGAGCACAGAAGCTAAATTGTCTTGCAAGTACTAATTTCGGTGTCTGCCAAAACGTGGTTAATAGGTGGTTACAACATTTACAAAATTTCATTTATTTTACTCCCATTTAAATAATTTGTTCTTATATAAATATAACTCTACAGATAGCTTGTGTTCTAACTTTATATAGTTTGTATAGTTAGTTACTAAACATGTGAACCAAGATTATAACCTAAAAACAGATTCTGATAGAAGAAACCTCATTAAAAACAACGCATCACTCTGGCAACAACTATTTTAACTTCCAGATAAAAGTTATCAGATACTTAAACCTTCCAATAAAAGTGATGGATAAATATATTTTATCTAGCAGTTAAATGCTATCTGACAGTCATAAAACTGACCCTAAGTCATATATCCTGAGATTAAATAAATGATAACATACTTAGATACCTAATCACGCCATTTCCTTGCAGGATGAGCAAGAAACTGTGCATATAGTTAAAAAAAACTCCGTACTTACTCCATCCTCACTAACTTTCTCCACACTACCCAACCCTTGCATATTCCTTTCGCTTCAAAAACATCCAAACACCGAGTCATAAAAGCTTTTAATGTGTCTCTTTTTCACACATTTGTCTACAACATTTAACCACATATTACACGGCCTACCTCTTCTTTTTGATCCACACACTCCACCATCATAATTTGCTTCATAACTTGATCCACACTTATCCTCTCAACATGCCCAAACCTACGAAAGGCACGTCTTTCACATTCACCTAATGGATTCCCTTTTGAACCCCACTCCTTCAGCACTCATTCATTACTTACTGTAAAATTCTCTGATTGACTAGTAATTAGGAACCTAAAATTAATTGACATATTATACAAAATAATAAAATATTTCAGAAAGATTGGCATATGTTTGTTGAACGAACAATAGAAGAATAGTGTGTCTGGAATTGGAAGATTTTTCTCATATCCCAAAATAATTGTCAGTATTAAGGGTTGTTTCAAAAACATAAGTATTGAATTTGTTAACATTCCTGAGTAAAGATATAATCTACAGAGTGAGGCAGGTGAACCTGAAATAAGGAGATGAATATATTGATTTTAGATTTAATGATTACTATCGTTAGAAACTACATTTAGTGACATTTTATGTTGACCACAGAACATCATCATTCCTTGAAACCACATGTTCTGGAAACAATCCACGCAACACAGTCATAGTTGTCCTCATATGTAGCTGCCCCATCTTGCTGGAACCATAAATTGTTAAAATCAATTCCCTGATGACTTAATTCTGATTTCATGAAGTTGTGTAACATTTCAATGTAGTGCCTGTTGGAATAACACCCGGCGGTTTCTTCTTAACTGCAAAAGCACTTTGATGAAATTTATTAATTTAGCAACCCACAGCTTTATTATGTTACGTCTTGGAACCAAGCCATGATGAGGAATATTGAAGTGAATGTGAAATAACTCTGCGTAGTGATAACGGGGTCACCATTCTTAAAAAGTGTCTATGATGAAAGAACAATGTTGTATAATCCACTGCTCCATACTTATGAAATAGCATACAATAAGCCAGCAAATGACCTTCAACTGATGCAGTCACCATAATAATGAAGGATGAAAATCGGCGGGTTTCTTTGCCCTACCCTGCAGTAACAATAACATCAGCAACACAACATACTCTATTAACAATACCAATAATCCTGACTGGGGATTTGTATGATAATAAAAACAACACATGACTAACAATCAAACAACACCATTATTCTTAAGTAGGAGTTTATATAAAGAACTTATTGCACACATTTTAAAGAACTAGCTTTCTTTATAACACAACCTTAGTGTGTTGGGGATGAGTAAAGTTGAATTTACTATTAGCCAAAGCTTATTTCAGATTGGTTATTAAAACTTATAAATAATTTATTGAATAAAAAATTATTTTTAAAAAGATAAAAAAAATCACTGTGTTACCACATATTATCTTTTAAAGAATCAAACTCATCAAGTGATCAACATTAGGGCTCATCAAAAGATTATTATAATTGGCAAAATGATTGATTGGCCCAACCCTAGTTTTTTATCACTTTTTATTATACTATCAATCATAATACCATTTAATGTTTTTAAATAAAGCTCATAATCACAACTACATGATCATTTGTTACAAGGGACTTAAGTACAAGCACATCACTTGTTAATATATTTTAAAAATCATAAATTATTTTTAATTCATTAACCACAACAAACACCTTCATTTTTCCCCCCAAGAAAATTTATGCTACTCTTCTATTATATTTCAAATACGGAAAGTTTGATGTTTGTGGTTTAGAAGCCATAATTAACCAAACATTTAAGAAATGAATATTAAAACTAAAACTAATATATTATAATATAAATCATATTTGGATCTGCAACCTTAGCTCGCTTAGTAGTATGTCTGTCTACTGAGCTAAGGGTCCCGGTAACTGGATGTAGTGACTGCCCTTGTCTTAAGTTAGATTATAAGGCAGATGAAGCTACGACAGGCCTAGCAAGCCAGCAGTGGAAAATATATAGCTTGAATAAAAAATTGAACCAGGCCATAGGCTGGAAACAGTAATGGATGTGAAATAAGGATCAAATTTGGCTAAAGGTTTTAAATTGTGTTTTAAAATACTTAACATTAGCTTAAATTTGACACCAAAATGAACCAAGTTAGTAAATAAATAATGAATGTATTAATATTTTAAATAATAACAATCCAAACTAGATTAACTCTTTTAGCAAGAAACATGTGTTTTTTTCAAAATTATCTTGTGTAACTTTTATGCAGGGAAAAATCTGAAAAATACTTGAACTAAATAACTTTTATATACCTACAGAGGAAAAAAAACGTATAGGAAATCTGAGATGTAAGGTCACAGTGATATTCTCAAACTAGGTGATCTTTTCTCAATCTTATATTACACCAAGAAGTTTTTTAGAGTGCTACTATCATAGTTGGATTTCTTTGCTACTTTTCATGGGAATGTGATGGTATTAATTGTGTGATATGATCACCTGCTCTGAGGAAGGGTTGTTTGTTGTTACAGGGCTGTGCAGAGACACTCAAGACAGCAAGGCTGTGCTAGGAGACCAGTTCATCCAAGAGTAAATTATGCAAGGGATTCAACTGATGTTTGTTGTTACAGAGCTTTGCAGAGACGCTCAGACAGCAAAGCTGTACTAGGAGACCAGTCCATCCAGGAGTATTTGTGCAAGAGACTTAACTGCTCTGAGGCAGCGTTTCGTTACATGACTAAGAAGCAGCCCGCCATCCTGAAAGTGCATGTGACTAAGCTTCAGGAAACCTTAGACTTCTTGTTTGAGGAAGGGTTCAGCTCTAATCAGGTGCAGCAGATGCCACGGGTGCTTTGCCACAGCTTGGACACAATACAAATGCGTCTAACTGAGCTCAGGGATCTGGGCTATAACCCAATCAGTCTTTCTATTCTGTGCAAGAGTCTTCATGAGTACTCAGAGTTCAAGCACAAGATGTCTGGCTCCAGAAAACAAATTGCTCTCTGAGCTCTTAACAGCTATTACCATGTACGCTACATTAGAACTGAAAACAAAACTAGTTTTTCTCAACCCACATTTGTTTATTTTATTGTAATACATAATATAATATACCTATGTAGTTTTTTCTTACATAAAAACCTTATCTTGCTATCTGTGCTGTGTACAAAATTCAAGTGCATTTATTCCATATTCCCTTAAGCCTTAAATTAAGATAGCTATTCCTACATTTTGGAGCAAACTAAAGTAGCCCCATGGCTTCTTTGGTGCTGACTTATAGCTCACAGCTGACAGCTTTGAAAAGTTACTACGCCAAACCATATGATCTGCAAAAACATGTGTATAGCAGCTGTCACTTCTGACTGTCAAAATATAATTACTATTGTGTTATTTTACAAATAATTATTTGTTAATAATATTATTAATAACATTATGAATGTGAAAAATCTGAATGTGTAGTATTACACATAGAAAAAAACACTGTCATAAACCTCTTTAACACTATTACAACATTTAAAAAAAATTCTAAAGTAGTTTAAATTAAGGAGTCGTAATAATTAAAATTAAGACTCAGATATAAAACTCAGGAATAACTATAACAAAATATATAGATTTTCAATCTGATGAATTAAGTGACTTTTAATATTCAAAATATTGATTATATTTTGCTTTTAATGAGCAACAAAATGTCATACATAAAATTTTTCAATAAATTGATACATTGAATTAAAACATTGGTTGACGACAAGTCTAAAATACACATCTAACATATTAAAATTTAGTTACAAAACTTGGATACAACAAATTAAGGACAAAAACAAAGTTTAAAGATCAATAGTGTTGTAAATTAGGTAATAAAATTAAATTAGGGGGTTAGTATCTCCCAATGAAGTTTAATAAAGTAATGAATTGTTCTTGTTACAACGTTTTTGAAGAATATTTTAATTTTAAGGTTTGTATAAAATTTAAGCCTTATCTTAGTTCAGTCCCATTACTCCTTGTGATAATCAGCCATTAGAATGATGCTGATTTATATTCTTCCGACATGTTTCGATATAAAAATACCATAATCATGGACAGCGTAAAATGAAATTAAATAACCATGAAGAAAACTTGAGAATTATGTTGTATGGAAATCTTGATAAATTATCATTATATTAATGAATTTGTAAAGGACAATTAATAAACAAACAAACTTACCAACATTTCTGTGCTGGATTAGATTCACTACTCTTAAACAGTTATAACAAAGTCTAATAAAACTACAATAACTTATAACTTGAAGTCTTAGCCTGATATTTTTTTGATCAACACTAGAGAAAGACTAGCAAGTATTTTTTATTACACTTCACAATTTTTTTTGGAATACTATAAAAATCCTAAAACTCGAGATTTAGCCTAGAGGGCAATACAATACAATCTTGGGGTTAAAAGATTTATTTAATAATCTTGATACACTTAAATTTTCAAATAATGTATATTGATCATTGAGAAACACTCGCTATTTTTTTTATCACTCTCTTTAATGTTATATTAGACAAATAATTATCCTAAGATCACTAAAAAAACGCATATTTTCCAAGGATAGCACACACACACCGGACTAATATTCACAAAAGAACACAGATTACTAAATAGCCGAATTAATATTAAAAAAAGACACTGTAATATTCAAATTTGTAATAAAATTATTATCAGTAGCATAGACACGCCTAAATACTAAACTCTAAAATATTTTGTTCGCTTCCATACGCACGTGGTTTCATTGAATGGATTTTATACGATAATTCACTGTTATAATGTATATTTAAAATTGTTAGATTTTGGTTATGAGAGTAACCGTTTGTTGGTTGTTTAGTTTTGAAGTTTTCTTTTGCTGTTTAATTAAAATTAATTATTAAAAGCAAGAGAACATTAAAAGTGACCTTATATGCTGTAAACAAATATAGCCACTGAATAGAACCTTGTTGCAGGTTGGGCGGCGATTGGTATTAATACTCGTGTTAACAAAATTTAAACTTTATATTAGTTCACAAACATTTTGTATGTTTTTTCCTCTTTATTATCACAAACCATTTATTTATATTAAAGATATGCGAGGCCAGTTATAAAAATATAAATATCTGAATATAATACTATTAAATGTAAAATTTCACACTCTATTTAACCTGTAATTGCCACAAGAGTTAAAAAAAAAAACTAAAATGAATTTACTAGACTTTTTTTTCTTAAATTTGATTATGGAAAATAAAATTATACTGTAATCCTTGTGGGAAGTATTGTTAACATTTATTGATATTTTTAGTGATAATAATAGTAATACTTAGCAAATAATAATTATTTCCAAATATGTTGACAAAAGTTACTTTCAGACAATGTTGGCATTACTGATAGCATCCGCTGTCATGTAAAACCAAAGAAGTGGTAACGCCACTTTATATTAGCTATCAGACGAACTAAAATCTAAAGTTGCATTATGGATAATAAAGATTAAAATTAAGTGTTATAATAACACACTTACCTCAGTGATGCTAGAGTAGAAATTGGATGAATATATAAGAAAGAGTATGGTTCAATAAATTATTTACAACATATTGCAGTATGACCAAGGAAGAGATGGGAGGAACAGATATCAGCAAGTGTACAAGTGAGAGTGCAGGAGGAAAGATGGTGGAAGGACAGAGGAAGAAGGAGGCATTTTACTAGACAGATCTGGACACAGGCTGGAAACAGTTCATGGATGATGATGATGCAGTACAAATACATTTCACTGCATAATTATCACATATTTTATGACTAATTTTTGTGTGAAAAAATGGGGTGCAACTATTATATGGAGCTTTAAATCAGGGGTCTTCAACTTGCGGCCCTGTGGTTCATGAAAATCATAAAATTATTTCAAGGGAAAAAATGACATCCGGATAAATATTTTATTTATATAATCAACCTTTTTTTTAAAGTAAATATGTATTTTACATTATTTTATTAAAGACTTTTTTTGTTTTTTAAGTGAAGAAAGTTACTTTGTTTCTATACAAATGTACTTTGGACTGGGAAAGGATAAATCTAGTAGACAAGACAAATTGTGCTACCTTCTGGGAAAAGTAAAAAAAAAAGTCACAGTAGATCTAAAATTTCACTTGTTGGAGACCAGCCTAATCCCTAGTTTGAGAATAGACTGAGCTAATATAAATATTTAACATGTATTCAATCCTAATATTGTTGGTACAGTGTTGAAGCCAGCGAGCCAAGAAGACAAAACTTTGGCCCTTGGACATAAAAAGGTTAAAGATCCCTGCTTTAAATAATAAGAATTTTTTTTTTAAATGCCAAAGTGTTAGCAGATAATCCATCTACCAGAAAAAATGAAGGAGAATGGCTACAAAAATAGAGTGAGAATTTTGTATACATTAATTTAAATTTGTTGAAAAATGACACCTGGAAACTATAATCAAACCTATGACCTTTGGCTTGGTTCACCATTCTTCACTCATAATTTAAGGCATTTGTCTAAAATGGACATGTTGACTCTTTAGATATTTGAGCTTACCAATGAAACGCATTTCAAGTTGAAATTTTAACAAAAATTTTTACACTTAATAAACAAAAAATAGAGAAAGTATATTGAAAAATACAAAAGTCTACCATCATAGATCTAATTCACACAAAGCACTTGTAAATGATTGTGTAGTGTTAAATTACATAACCATTTTAAGTCGAGCACCTGGTACCAAGTACACAATACTATTGCAGTACATTTAATAAATTTGTTAAGTGAACACATTATTGTTTACATGTTTACTCATTCATATTATAAAAATGCTATCGATATTGAAGCCTATGTCGAGTCTAATAATATAATGTTTTGAAGTCTTCAAACATAACTTCCCAAATTATATAGAATTTAAAAAAAAAACTAGTTGTGGAGCTGAAAACTAAAACTAAATATTTTGAGATTTAGCAACTAAGTTAAACCTATTTTATTTATTTATTTCCCAAATACAACTATTTACAAATATTAGAAACTATATTGAACCAATTCAATTAGTTGTCAGAACATATCTGGAGACATTACTATTAGGTGGATAGTGGTATTTCGGTCTAGATAGGTATAAAACTGGTTTATCGGGTATCCATAGCAGTCCATATTTAACAAAAACAACTATGGCTGAGCAGGAACTTGTGGCAAATAGATTTTCAACCTCTGCACTTAGCAATGGGGAGAAAGTGCAAGGAGGCCAACCTACACAACGTTCAGGTATATTAAAAATGCTTTTGTTGACGGGTGTACAAAGTAAACTGACTTGATATTACAACACATTTAACTCACTTTCCAGCGGACATTACTTCCTTGGAGTCATTCCATTCCACATTGGTGACTCCATTGGAAACTGCTAATATAGTCTATCCCAATCTACAAGAACTAACTAGGGAAAATGATATGTTAATAACATGTAAAACATATACTAAGAGGCAAACATGAAATTGAAACAAGTATTTTACAAATCAGTCCATGTTCTTAATATATATTTGGTTGTACAGAAGACTTTGTATCGAGCTGGTAGAGAAGTCTTGTACAAAATATGACAACTGGGGCATGTTAGTCACAGCCACGAAGCGAAAATGTTTTTTAATTCTTTCTATATGAGAAAGCTTGGGAAGATGACCTTAAGGTTCTAACATAAACTATGTTGATAATCTCATCTTAGTTATTAAAATTAACCATGGAGTTAGTTACAAGCCCAACTGGGGGAACGAGTTTAGACACGGTCTATATGAGAAATCTGAGAAAGGTGGACTTCAATGGCCAACATAAACTATTTTGATAATCTCACCATAATCGTCTAAGATAACCATGAAGTTAGTAACACAACTGTTTTGAGGCAAAGTTTCTAGAGTATAAGTTTGGCCAGTTCAGACAGTTTTATGGTTAACCTAGCAGGAGCTGATGACATTGCTTTGTGACCAGAGCCATTCCGCTGCACCCAATCGTATAACCTTCGTAGTGTAGTGCATTTAAATACATTGCCTTACATGGCTCTGTGATACCTCAACTATATAGTGTTCTTTATATGTACTTATTCAGCAAAATTTAATGATTACAACAGTACATTACTTATTTTATTTTAAGAATGCATTAATATTATTTATACATTAAGAAACAATACAACGAAACTGTACGGCCAGAGAAAAGTACCAGTCGAGGAAATTTTTAATTTTTTAACCAGGAAGTTTTTTTTTCATACGAAATATTATTAAGTCACCGGTACAATAACTCAATTCCGCATGCCGAGAGCTAACAGTGGAGTAGGTCTGCAGCCACTCAAAGATATTTTTCCTACTCACATGTCACTAATACTAGATAAAACAATTATTATTTATCTAGTAAATGGATTATTGTTATTACATATTTCAACACCTCGAATGAAATTATAATTTAGTGTGTTATTTCAATATTTTAGATGTGATTTTGTTGTCAAAGTCCACACATATGGGTTGATTTCAGTTAGAAAACAGTCCTCTTACCATTATTACTTGCATTTGTTTGTAGGGACTTAAAATTTGATCGAACCTTAGATAATACTTGTATCCTTCATATAGTGATATTGAAGAACTGCAACTTTTTCATGTGTTTCTTTATTTTCCTTGACTATCCTGTCTTCTAAAAATCCTTGACAATAACAAGAGTAGAGAACCATCCTTTTAGAATATACAAACCTGGTATTGGATAATAACTTTTTTTTTGTGAATACAAATATATTCACTTACTTAAATATTTCATAGTCAAGGCAAATGCAATAATTTCTTCATTTGTCCATTGAACTTTGCGAACAATGCTGATAGTTTTAGTTTTACCACACCTTCAATACACCCTCTGGTTTGTCTTGTTTGCTACATAAGTAGTTAAACTTGTAGATGACCTTGCAGTGATGGTTTTTTTACTTGCTGACATTTCTATTCTTAGTGTCTACCTTACCGCCCTACCCCTCTAAATGCTATAGAATGATATAAATAAATGTTTGCTTTTACTACACTAACAGGCAACCTCCCTCTTCTCTCCAAACTTTATTTCATCAGCAACACAAAGTACAAGGCTGTCTGACATGGAGATTAACAGTAGAGTCACTAGTAACAAAAGAGTTTAAAGATTAAACCTAACTTAAAAATATTCATGTAACCTCTTCCTGACCTTGACATTCTGATGGCACAGTAGCCTCTTGTGTTTACAAGTTGACTGTGCCTCTAAAGAGTGTAATTGTGATAAACGTACAGGACATTGTTCTTTGTGTGAAACTAACTTTGAGATGAGTAACAAGGGAGTATCTTAATCCTCATGCTAAGGGGAAGAAGTATTTTGAAAGAGTGAAAGCTACTGGTGGAAGTAAAAAGATATTTGCCTTGGTCTCCTGCAGGCAACACTGCAGTGTTATCTGTAGGAAAATATGGTGAAGGTGTAAATCCTAGTGTACCACCCCCTTCTCCTCTACTGGACAAGGGCAGGTGAACACGTACAACAAGGTAAAGAGGGCAAAAAAAAACAGGAAATGAT